>JAUZST010013893.1:0-10828 GCA_034779995.1 Parotocinclus haroldoi
GTGTGTGTGTGTGTGTGTGTGTGTGTGTGTGTGTGTGTGTGTGTGTGTGTGTGTGTGTGTGTGTGTGTTTTGGTTCAGGAGTGTTTCCAGCCCCGGTTCCCTCAATGAAATAAAGTGAGTGAGCTGGACGCAAAATAAAACAGTTGCAGACGTTGTTCAGTAGGCGGCAGTAATGTAGTAGGATGGCTACACTACACAAGAGGATATATCAGAAGGAGAAGAGCTAAACAATAATTAAGAATACGGGTAAGAATTCGGTACGGTATGCGATTAATTTAAAACGCTATTTAAATATGTTATATATCTTGAAATGCTTATGTTTGATGAAACGCGTTATTTGTTGTACTTGGAATTAGCTGATAGCAGATAGCAGAGTCGAGCAGAAAACAATTAGCTTGTATGCTAGTAGCGGTGTATAATTAGAACTGACTTAGAAACTGTTATGTATTAGCATTTAGGATTTGTAAAGTGCAAAATCACTGTTTTTTGTGTGAGCAGTGTTTATTTGGATTGGATTAACCAAGTCGCGGGGGACTCTTGGGTCACTTGATGTATCATCGATCTCCAAACATTTCTGTCTTTTATCAATATGATCCATAAAGTATTTTGGCAGGATAGTGGAGTAGTTTTCCATTGCTTTCTCCACCCCTCACTATTTATCCGGGCTTGGGACCGGTGCGCAGCTGTTTCCTGTTACACAGCTGGGGTGTTAACATACACAAATGTCAGTTTGTATATGCAAGCCAATTAACCTAACCAATTAACCAAACACGCATGTATTTGGACTGTGGGAGGAAACCGGAGTACCCGGAGTAAACCCACGCAGACATGGGGAGGACCCAAGCCGCTCCGCCCTGGACCTTCTTGTTGTGAGGCAGTGTTTATAAACACATACAAACTCCATATAAATGGGCCCAACTCAAAGTTTTTAGTTCTTCCAACAGTAAATAGTCAGGAATTAAGCAAATAGATAATGTAACTTAGTATGTGATAGCGTTTCTCTGATTTCCTAAAATATGCAAGTCTTGTGGGTAAACTTGTGGACTATAGAAAGAAGAGTCAGTGTTGTTTGAATCATTGGTAATAGTTCCAAACTGTTAATGAGTTTCCCACATAGTCTGTGTATAAAGCGAGACTAAATCTTAACTTTAGGGTTCATATATGCTCAAGCTCTGATCTAAACACACTATTTAGAAAACGGCTTTACAGTTGTTTGTAGGAAGTATGCCTTCCTGTTATTCTAGACATTTAATTGACTTTTTTTACAGTGAAAGTTTACGGGTTCCAGTAACTAAAAAAAGGCTCCCCACACCATGCTTACTGGTATTAGAGATACAGTTGCTGTTGTATTTCTCACCAGACCTCTCAAGACATCACTTTGAATCATCACCATGCAACTCAAGTCATTTGACATCTTTACAGTTATTGTTTTTCTCAAAGAAGTGGAGAAAGGTCTTGAAGTCCACTAACAGTTTTTGAATGCTTGGCTTTTTCCCTGTCTTTGAAAACGGTACATTTCAGCAGCTGCTCATCTCTGCTTAAAGAACTATACTGCTCACAAAAATTACAGGATCATTCATGGGGATTCCCTAATTTTTGTGAGCAGTATATTTGACCTTCCAGATCCTTTCTTTCTGGCAACATCACCTGTTGGTTCAAAATGTTTACCTGTTTTCTTAGTTGCTGATTGTGAAATATGGATTTGCTGTAGTGTACTGTTGCTGCAGTGCCATGAATGGATGGCAGATTCACAGCTAGTGACTAATGTTTTAATAAAGAAAATAAGATATAGTGTTCACAAAAATTAAATATCCCCACATTTTTGTGAGCAGTGTATTTTGGAAGATTTGAACACCCAGACATGTCCTAGTTAATCAAACATATCAAACATTTTTATTCATTTTCATGCTTGCTTAGTCAAGTCCAGTGTAGTGATATGCGGGATCACGGCAGGCAGCACATGCTGCTATATGGGAACCAATCCAAAACAACACATATGCACACACAACATACTTCCTCACACTTCGAGACGTCAGAGGCAACAAATGGTCTCAGACTTAGTAATGTGGGAGAAACTCACACAGATATGGGTAAAGCATGCACAGGTAGACATTTCCACACAGTCAGATAACAGGAGATGTGAGGTGACACCACTGTACCACCATAACACCACATACTGTGTCAACAGACGAAACAACAGCAAATCACACTGCTAAACAAACTGTTAAATGTTTAGCAAAGCCTGTTGGGGGCTTAAAATGTATGCAAAATATAAACTTTATTATTATTATTATTAATAATAATAATAATAATAAACTATTTAAATAGTGCTATGGCCATATATCTGTTGTGATCTAATTACACCAAAGAAGAAAAATAGACTAAACCACGAAGCAGCACTTTAAATCAAATAATAAAAATTATATAATGATAATGTAAAGGTGAAGGGATTATAAAGGTACCAGAGCAATCGTTTTTATATTTAGACATAAAGGCTTCGTTTTTATATTTGCACATCTCAGAACTGCTCCAACAACCTTCAGAATGAACACTGAAACAAACCTTCTGTGAATATTTGCTTTAAATTCATGGATACAAAACCAGTAGTAAAGAAGTATGACAAACTAAGCATGAAAGATTTTTGTGCAAGTTCAGACACATGCAGACAGCAGTCAAAAAATAAATTATAAATACAAATTACAGCAACATGGTCTTGCTGTAATTATTTGTTTGTTTGTTTAAAGCATAATTTGTTTATTTCCATTTCATCAACATAAATTCAAAATAAGAGACGTAAGACATGTTTTTGTAATAAAGGTTATATGAATGAAGTGTGTGCGCAAGCTATTGGCACTGGAAGTGTTATGAATATCAAATATAAAACCATACAGCAGGATTAGTGCTACCACATTCATTCAGACATCTTTAATAACACTTCAGATAAACATTGTGGTTTTGCATGCTAACTTTCTTCATTGCACATTTGCGTTACGTTAAACAAAAAGCTGAATGAAATTGAACACTGATTTGAAATCAAACATTGTTTGGCATAAGTATAAAATAATTCAATGATTAAGTGAACTGTTCGGATTATGTTAAATAAGATCACAGAGCAATGTCATTAGAGTGTAGCTGTATTGTAAACTTTTGTAATTGTCAAAAAATAATGTCAGTGGTTTTTTTTACTAACCTTAATTTTTAATTTTGGGGTTTCAGTACTTAAAAATCTTAATAAGGTCACCGTATCTTTACTTTCACCTTTTAGCTAAAAAAATGGATCAGAAAATTCCTTATGATGACTATCAGCTGCCAGTTGTGTTTCTGCCCTGCTATGAAAATCCTCCTGCTTGGATCCCTGCTCCGGATGTAAGAAACAGTTATAATTAAATAGATGTATTGTTGGAGTTGGTACAGTATTGATTGTATATTGTTTACCTTCTAATATTACTGTTTTTTGTCTTTGATGATCTGCAGCGAATAAATCATCCTGACTATAACAATGAGCTTACACAGTTCTTGCCAAGAACTATAATTCTAAAAAAACCTCCTGGGGCACAGCTTGGCTTTAATATCCGAGGTGGAAAAGCTTCTCAGCTTGGCATCTTTATTTCCAAGGTGAGTTAGTCCTGAAAACTTTTGCACTTTAATCAGTCAGATGTAGCGTTTGTGCAAACAAAACATTGTACAGAGATGGGATTTTCAATTCACTTTAATTGTTTAGCGCATTGTCTCACATTACAACGTACAATAGGCATTGTCTGAAAACAGATTTACAAAATGCGAAACTAGACTCCAAATAAGCATACCAGAGAGGACAGTTCCAAGGAAGAACTCCCTGTGACCAGTTAAGAAGAAACCTTGAGGGGGGCCTATCCTTCTGAGAAAAACTGTACAACAAGATGAATTACAGAACAGTAATCAGTACACAGAAGTATTAGAAGCTGTAACATTTGAACTGTAACAATTAATAATCACTGAAAAGAGTGAAGATGTATGATTGGGTTAATAAAATCAGGATCAGCAGACAATCACCAGTATAAGGTTGGTACACAGAACACATGTAACTTGGCAACAACAAAATAGCAAAATGTTAAGGTTGGTGAGAGGTTTTATACAACAACACAAATGCAAAATGTGATACACAATGGCATAATAATTGTAGGTAGTACACATATCATAGAGAGCCAAATATCTTATACACACAGGTACTCCCCATATTAGGATGATGAAACGGTCTGACACATCTATTGTAAGGTGAATTTGTTGTAAATCAAGGGGTTTAACATGTACTGTATATAGCCTATATGAAAAACGTTTAAACACAACGGCGACCATAGCTTTTCCTCACTACCCAAAGCACTCCTGCCACAGCTCTAACCACAAGTTACATGGGGTAATGATACACCATAGGTTTAACAATAGTTAAAATCATCATAAGTGCAGTCTAAGTGCAGAATAAAGATGAACCCTTCCATGAAGTGAATGTGTGTAACTATATCTTACCATCTTAGTTAAGCTTCTTTCTTCTTTATCTGCTTCTCTTATTACTTGCAGTAACAGATCTGATCTAGAGTATTTAACCTGGCTCCGATATTACACAGGATGGCTGTCTTGTTGTGGACATTCATTAGGACACTCTCAAAGACAGTTTAGAAAGAACAGTTGACCGACATGTATTTGAAAAGTGGGAAGAAAACCGAAGTTTCCTAAAGCAGAATTCCAGGTTAGGGTTGAAAGGGCAAAATTAGTAGGGCAGGCCACATCCAGACACTTACCCTGGGACACTCTGAGACATCAACTTTTACAACTTTTAGCGGCCTAAAGCTTTTCTGTGGGCTGTGGGAGGAATCTGGAATAACCAGAGGAATCTCATGCGGACACTGGGAGACCTAGCAAATTCCACACAGCCAGCCACTGGGCTAGGAATCAAACCAGGGGGCTCTAGAACAACAAAAATGATGAGAATGAATCTATTGTATAATAATATTATATGTAAAGTATTCCTTGGGAAGGGTGCCATTTCTATCCATTTGTCAGCCAACAGCCCCAATTATTTGTCATCTTGTGTGTTGTTAGGTGGTCCCAGATTCAGATGCTCACAGGGCAGGACTTCAGGAAGGAGATCAGGTACTCTCAGTTAACGATGTGGACTTTCAAGACATAGAGCACTCCAGAGTAAGTGATCAGTAAGGCTGATTGTTTTTCAAAGTTTTTCATCATCTGTTATTTAAGGTAAGAGTATTTTGTTTGAATGATGCTTTAGGCTGTGGAGATTTTAAAAACTGCAAGAGAGATTGTCATGAGGGTGCGCTACTTCCCTTATAGTAAGTTCCTTTTTTCTATTATTCTGTTATTTTTAAATGCATTTTGTGTTTTCAGAAACTTTTGACAAAGATGTGTTATTTTAACACTTACAGTTGTTTAGATTGCTGTGTATAATGTGTTCACTGTGCTTCATGTTACTCTGTTACTTGTTAGATTATCAGAGACAGAAAGAGAGGACAGTACATTAGTGTATGATGCGATGCTGTGTTCCAGCACGAGGTACGTCATAATCGCCCCAGCTCTCTACTGTTACTAAAGCTCCATTCCCCATTCATGCCTTATCATTTGTATAAAAATGAGTACCAAACACTGTAAAATGCCAAGAGTGCAAATGTATTGTGTGCAACTAATAAATGTATTTTGTGCAACTGTCTTAAACACAAAAACCCTTTTTTTTAAATATGAAGCAAAATATTGTAGCATAGAGACCAGAAGAGTACAGTATACCGTTGAATGAGGTTTAAATTGATCTTTGTAATGTAATGCAGACTACAGACCTTGGGCCATGTGTATGGACGCTTATATAGAACCAGTAGAACCTGGAAATACAGCAAACATTGGAGTGTCCCCATATATACACAGTCATTGAGCACTTCATTAGGAACTATCGAACACCTACTCGTGCATGCAATTATCTATTTAGCCAATCATGTGACAACAGTGCAATGCATAAAACCATGCAGATACAGGTCAGCAGTTTGAGGTATCATGTTTACATCAGCTATTAAATATGGGACAGATTATGATCTCGGTGGTTTTACAGACTGCATGGTTGTTGGTGCCAGGTGAACTGGCTTGGCTTTTTCTGTCACTGCTGTTTAGATAAAATTTATGGTAATCAAAGGAGGTTGATATATACTGTATATATCATAGTGTAGCCTCCATTAAACATGCTTACAACACTGACATTAACCTACAGTAGGGGAAAAAGCATTAACAAAAAGTTTATTTTTGTATTTTGTTCAAATGATTGAATATCTAATGCAGTTTTATCCAGCATCTAAAACCAACAACCACCAAAATAAATAAGAACTGTAACATCTATACAGATATGATCTTGCGTGTGTCGATTCAATGGCCACAGATGCCGACAGCGACGTTAAAGAACTGAAAAAGTGAAAAATAAGACGGTTACTATCGTTGCTTTTCCTAGCTATATTTCTCAGTGCTTATCACTTCTGTCCTGTGGGAGAGTGTGGCATAGTATCACTCTACTTATCACTTGCTCAGGGATAAATGAATATTCAGAATACAGAGTACGTTTTCTACTGAATGTACAGTATGTTTATGTTTATTATCAGATTCCCATAGACAAGTCAAAATACTGTAAATCGGACCATTGTAAAACGGAGACTACATGTATTCATACAAGTTTTCCTAATTAAGTGCTCATTAAATTCCTTAGTCATCCTCAAATTCTACCCAGTCAACTCACTTTAGTATTGTAGTGTGCTCTAGTAGTGGAACTTTTTTTAAAGGATAAATTGATTAGATTTGGCTGCTCTTGACTTATGGTCTGATTAAGAAATAACAAATCAACTCTAAGGCCTTAGGCCTACATTTCTTAACTGAGCATATATGAGGTGGATGATTATTCTCCAATCTCTTAATAGATTACAAGTTACCCTATCAAGGGAGCACTGATATGTAGGTTGGGACGGCCTCTGGTTTAGCTAAACCGTAGAGAAGCTTTCCTTGTGTTTTGGTGCTAGTTTTTAAAGAACTAAACTGATTTATTGTCCTTATACCAACAGTATAATTTACAAATTTTCTATATCCACTCGGTGTTTCCCATAAAATATGCTTTATTGTCTTTTGTTATGTAGATATTCCTATAAATGCTGAAATGGAAATTTCAGTCTCAAAGCCAAGATGCCATACACTTCCTCTCCATTACAGATCCATTATCACAATCCTGTATAGAAAAAAAACATGCACATTAATGCACATTGTTCGACTCCTACCACAACATGCATCCTGAATATGTTGAGAAATAAACACATCCTTATTTATTTCTGTTTATCTTTAAATAGCTAGTTTACATTTCTGAACAAAGAGCCTCCATGTATCTGGCCTCAATATGTTTGCAGTACTGCAGGGTTTAGCGTTTCATACGATGGGGTCCATAATAAAATAAAAAGGTCCTCCTGGGTTTCATTTGTTGTGTAGTGAACAAAGGCCGGAGAACCCTGTCTGGTTGTGGCACTGCAGTTGACTTTGAAGGTGGTGTTATTCTGGAACCATTGTTAATGCGCGTTACTGATTATTTGGGCTGTACTATCAGAAAGTGAATACGATTAGGTATGTGATAAAAGGCAAGAATTTGTACAGTGTTAGTATGATGGTTTCTGTTATTAAAACAATCATTTCATACCGTTATCGTAATGTTCAAAATCTAAATAGTTTAACTTGATGTCCTACTGAGATACTGCTGAAAGATATAACTTCACTAATGTTTATGACAATTACAGTATTATGTATGTTACTGTAGTTGTTCTTAATATAAAGAGGGTGCAATGTATTGTTTTTTCCCCAAGTTTCCAAAATGCTTTTTCACATTTGGTTTGAGGTATAGAAGTCATTTTCGGTTATATTTATCACCTTATATTAAAGACAGCACTGAGATGTTATTTCACATGCTTGTTGGAGCTTTAAATGAACCGTTTGTGCTATCTGCTTATGCAAGGAAAGTCCTTTAGTATGTAGGCTGTATTGATTAATGCACATAACACTACGTTCTTAATTACATCTGTTGGACAATGAAAAATAAAAAACCAGCCTCCTTCAAAATGAGTGGTTTTATTGAACATCCTGTAAGACCTGTTTGGTTCAGTATAGGAGGCAAATGGGCCAGAAAAAATACATTTTTATTTGAGTTCACAATGTATTTAATTACATTCTTAATTACTAAAATACTGGCACTGGCAGGGCCCAATGCCAGGCCAACCCACTAAAACCACTTGCGTACAAAACACACTGCAAATGTTAGTGTTACTACAAATTCAGAACCACAAAACAGTGACGTAGACTAAAGGGATAATCAAGAACAAAAACAAAAGACAATGAAACATTCTAACATCCAGACAAAAGTCATGCATCTAAACTACAAATGCATTTGATTCTAAAACAGCATTCAGCATACCCTAAACCATACGTGTAAACGGCCGCTTTTCACATGCACCCCGCTACTTAAATAGCACACCAGAACTCAGAAAATTACATTAAAATAAAATACATGAAGCACCAACCACCACCATTACACCCACATTTAATCCAGACATGGAGCATGAACCATTGAGATGCAACCGCTGCGCTCCTTCAATCGCCATCAACCACCAGCTTGGGAGGAGAGATCTCCCGCTGAGCTACAAACACATTTACATTTACACATCTGATATTAATGATCGTTTCAGTCTTTTCACTAGCACATAAATACCCAGGCTTCATATAAATTACCAAGCTCCCAAATCATCACAATGAAAATCAGACTTATTATGGAGTTCCCAGAGCAAACACCAGCTGACCAAGCTCACACGCCTACTGTATATATTATACCAGTGGAGCCCATTACATTCACCTTTCTGCCATGCCTTTAGGAAAAATGATCAAATATTGCTTATATGTGAATGACATAAGTATGTGAACCTTTGCGGTCGTTATCTGGTGTGATTTTATTTGTAGGTACTGTAACTGCACCTAAATTGTCCCTTAAATGTTGATCAGTCCTGCACATCAGCATTTTAGTCCATTCTTTATAGATCAGCTTCGGCGCTGACATTTCTATTGGTTTAATGGCTTTGACTGAAGCACTTTTTTAGCATTTTAAAACCTTAACTTTTTTTCATCTTTAACCATTTTTGGTAAAGGGATTTGTGTGCTTAGGGACATTTCTTACACGATCCACTTCTTTTGAAATTCAGTTCATGGACAAATGCACTGATATTTGCTTTTAGAATTTGCTAGTACAATTCAGAATTCATTGTCCTATCCACGGATGCAGCAAACCTTGTTACATCACCATGTTTCACAGATGCTGGAATGCATGTGCATGTGAAATGCCAACGCTTCTCATTTAAATTAAAATGCCTTGTTTTGTCTCACACAGCCACAGTATATTTTATAACAGCCTTCTGGGATAGTCTGTGTTCCACCTGAGATGTAGCAGTGTTCTGTTTGGAGAGCAGTTGATTTCTTTTTGCTATCCTGCCACGCACTCAGTGTTCTTCTGTCTCATGAACATTAACATTAGACGCTGTGATAGAGGTCTTTAGCTTCCTAGAAATGACCCTGGGTGCCTCTGTTACCTTGCACACTGTTACATGCCTTGCTCTCGGAGTGATCTTTGTTAGTCAACCAAATACAAAGCAATATTGGTCTTTATGTTTGCTGTAGGAATCCATACTCCTTAGGAATTATGTAAACACTTCAAGTAACAACTATTCTTTTTTGTTTGCACCATGATACTTTCACAAACATATTGTAATGCTCATGCATTGATAGATCCCTGTACTTTATAGGTATGTAATATTGAATCAGTTTGCTCAATAAATTAATTACCAATTATAACATGTTTGTCTCATTTGTTCACTTGGATTGTGTTTTTCTAGTTTTAGTTCATAGTAATGCAGAAATGTAGACATTCTAAAGGGTTCACAAAAGCACCACCAAAAATTGAAGGAGAATGCTTTGGTTTCAGCCATTCTCTGTGCTAGCAGGTTCATAATAATCTAATTCTATAGACTCCATAGCAGTAGAATGGGTCGACCTTAACATTTATGACTCAGATTTTCTCAATAAGCACAGGTTAGTTTATCGCCCATGCCCTCCTAAACCAAGGTCAATAAAATAATGGTTGTTGACGTTGATGGAGAAAGCCACAAAGCTCTGACCTTAACTGTTCCAGACACCTTTATTTTTGATTAATTGAAACACCAGCTATGAGGCTGAGCTTATTGTCCAGTATCAGCACCTGACTTCACTGATCTTTTGAGAAGGCTTTGCTCTAGACTCTGGAACGACAAAGTCCGTTGTAGCAGCAAAAGCTGCATATAACCCCCAGCAAACATTATGGTATCACCACTCTTGGAGGAAGATATTTCAATTGTATAATTATGTAGAAAAAAGGCGTGCCACAAAACTTTTTTTTTCAAAATTCCAACCATCTGGCATTAAGATAACAATAAAAAAGAAATAAATCTAATTGCTGTAGTCAGTCACAATTGTGTTTTTAGATCAAGTAGAGGACAAAATTTGGAATCACTAAATTCTGAGGAAAATATTATGGAATCATGAAAAACATTACACCATTAGTACTTTGTTTTACCTCTGGTTTTTATAACAGTTTAAATTCTCAGAGGAACAGAACTTAACTAATAACAAACTGTATTCTTCATCAATCCATCTCCAACTGTCTGTTATTGCTGCTGCCAGATCAACTTTACAGGTTTGAGCTTGTCATTGATCATTTTCTTCAATTTCCACCAGAGATTTTCAACTGGATTAA
>JAUZST010013894.1:0-10828 GCA_034779995.1 Parotocinclus haroldoi
CTCTCTCTCTCTCTCTCTCTCACACACACACACACACACACACACACACACACACACACACACACACACACAAACACGCACACAGGTACAACATTAATGTATCAGGGCTTTGGTTGGACCTCTGTCCTCACAGTGTTCACATTGCATTGGAAATGACATCATGCATTGTGGAACACGACCTCAGCAGGGCGGAATGTCTAGATAAAACAGCATTTTCCATCATGGACCACTTAACATTTTCTATGATTTTCGAATCTAAGTGTTAAGACAGGATGAACCATGATATTTTCATTGCATTCACTGCATTTCAGGGCTGCAACACATTAAAAAATTGCAATGTAGAGATAGAAATTACAATTTTAAAATATATATTTTTAAGTGATTTCGAACAGGTGATTTTAATCATGATTTGGTACAAATTCCAGGGTAATTATCCTCAGAGTCTCAGAGTAAATGTGATCAGGGGAACTCATTAAGTGTTTAACAACACTGTTCCTTAAAGAAATATATTTCAGTCTTGCCTTGTTTAAAAATGCATGGACGTCCCTGGAAAAGATGCCGCCTTGAAGACAGTTTATGCTGCTCTAAAATCTCAGTGTACTTTCCTTCTTTAATGCTGCATCACATAAGTGTAAATGACCTTTACCAAGGGTCCGGACCCGACCCCATACCATGATAGAGTCTGGCTTTAGGACTTGTTCCTCATAACAGTCTGGATGATCCTTTACCATAAAAAGATCTGTAATCCTTATTTGATCTGAGCACAACCTCCGTTTCCATGGTGATGGTCCATCTTAGACTCCTAGCCCAGAGAGTGGGCGGAGCTTCTGGACATGGTTAACATGAGGTTTCTTTTTTGTACACAAGTTTTGTGAAGGTATTTGTGAATGTAACCCATGTGCTTCTATCAGCTACTGATGAATGACGGTTCATGATGCAGTGCCGTCTGAGGGAGTGGAGAGAGATCACCCCTCATCAGTTTAAGCTTTTTTCTTCCAGATTTTGAAACATTCCCTAATATTATGCTCTATAAAGGGAAAATACTCTATATAAATCCCTTCCAATCTTTCAGTTCTGAATTTGAATTTTCCTTACCGCCCCAACTTTCTCTGGTTTGTGGTTGCATTTGGCATGATAAAAGCCAGACATCATTTGCGTCCTCGTTGACATTTACATGCCCCTTCATTCCACCACATGCCATGTGATCAATAGAACAAACAAGAATGGATTGATACCACACAGTCTGAACTTCATGGTCCTATTAATAACCCCCAAGACAATTCGATGGAATAATGATTCTTCTGAAGGGGTTTGGTACGAGCTCCAGGCTATAATCCATACATCTGTTACTCTGAACATGTCCACATCTGCATATTAATTGTCTTGCATTTATGTTTAGAGCGATACAAGTATTAAGAAAAATACCTTCATTAGTCGTATCAGGGCAGTACACACTTCTGACGGTTACGAAAACTTCCTCAAGTTTCCTCAGTCGCTCCCAAGTGCTGAGATCTGTGAATAGTTTCCTCCGAGATTCAATTCTTTTTGCTGTATAAATGCATGAAGATACTCGATTCTGACATAAGAGGGAGAAAACCATGTTACGGGATTTCTACCATGTAGATATTTCACATATGCTTGCCTTAATTTGACTCTCTGTGAAGACAAAGTGCTTAAATATTACCTAATTAAATGCGCCTCTCTCTTCTGCGACATGAGACTAAATGCAGAGGATTCAATTAGGGTTTGTAGGTTTTTGTCTTTATTTCCATAATGCAGGCTTTAATGTAATTGCTTTACTAAGAGCAGCATTTGTATTTATCATTTGAAATTCAGACGGGTGCCTTTGCAAAGTTGCTGACAAAATTGAAATCCGCCAAAGTGCTACGCGAAGCTGTTTCACCACATTTAATTAGGCGGAGAGGATGGCATGAGTAAAACAGGCGTACGGATTCTTTGCCTGTAATTGTCACAGTGAGACGTTGTTCGCGTCTGAGACGCTTAACGTGCCTTTGTTTTTAAGATCTGCACATGTACCATCATTATGTGAGTGTAAAAGCTTTATCTGTTTTGAAAACCAGAGCGCCGCCCTTCTGTGTGGCAAAAAAAAAATAAAAAAAAACAAGAGGCAAAATCTCTATACTCACATTTTTAGCTCTCTCGCTCAAGAAGGTAATGATTACCGCGCTTTAATGGAAAACTTGTTCTCGGGAACCTCACTCTCCATTGTCATAATCTCAGAATGCCATGCTCAGAGGGCACTGTGTTCTCAGGCAACAGTTGACATTTATTTAGCAGACACCCTCGTAAAGAGCGCCTTACAGCTGATACAATCATACAAGATTCAATCCCCAAACACCTAACAACACCGGCTTGGAATTGCCCAGATGAGATGAGTCTCTGGAGATTCTGGACAATGGCAAACATTCATCAAGCTGCCATACTCTGAAGGTTGCTCATTCTTTGGTGTAGCATACTTAGATTCCCCAAATCTAACTGTTCCATAATCACAGATTGGTACTGCCAGAGAGTATTATACACTCAGGGCAAGATGTTTTCAGTCTCCCAAACTCCAAATCTCTCCCAGGTTGGAGGGTACCTTGGCTAACAGGGTGCAGCCATATTTTACACTACAGTTTGCGAGTCTCCCAAATTGGCACCTGATCTCTGAGTTTCAACCTCTCAGGGTCCCACTGTCATATTTAAAATAGCCCATTCACTCAAAGTGCCAAGCATTCAGGGTTCCCTGCTCTGATGTGTCAACTCCAAGCCCAATCTAGGGCATTATCAGGGTAAAACCAGGCCCTCAGAATGCTGAGACCTTAGGCAGCACCAATATCAATGTGCCATGCTTTCAGAGTACCAGCCTGTCAGGGTGCAAAACTCTTAGGCTTACATGCTCTGATGTGGCAACCCAAAATACCAGAACACCTTTCAGAATACCAATCTCCATGCTCTTAAGATGCCATACTCTTGGGTCACCATGGTTCTGTCTGTATTACCAATCCGACCAGATCTCACAGTGCCTAGCGTAAAGGAATTTGATGTTCTTAAAAAAATATGGAATTTACTCTCCTCTCCAGAGTACTAAACTCTCAGGGTAGCACACTCTCCAGAGTGGCATGTACCATGCATTCAGGCACCACACAAAGGACGGTTGGCAAGCTCCTGAATGAGCAGTCAGTTTCGAGAAAATAACAAAGCAAATAATGTCAGTTCCGTGACTTATTCCCCACCAATAACGGCCACTCAGAGCGACTTTCAAAACAGGTGAATAGGTAATAAAATACATCTCTATTAGACATCAGCATCAGAAAGCCTCTGTTCAGCAGATATGCCGTTTACCAGCAACTTCATTTAGCAAATCAGCATGAGAATGTTACGCATGCACTTTTGACATATACCTTCAGGGACAAATCTCTTCTTTGCATTCCTGTGCATAAATTGCTTACATGCACCTTCAGCATTTACAGCGAGGAGCTCAAGTGCTCACGTACGAATTCCACATCAGATCCTGTGCGTTAGAAGCCCTTGCGTAATGTTTTTGTCATTTTAGCGTCAAATGCAAGCGAAATATCTTTAGGCGTGTCCCTGCATAACAACTACGGCTTAAAAATTGGAACCAAACGTAAATAATATCTGCTGAGATCAATGAATTCAGTTTGCTTTAACGTCCGATCTCAAACATGATTATTAAATGTTCTGCTTTAAACAGATGCTCATGTTGGCTCTTGTTGTAACTCGGTTGATGTGTTTAGAGATGTGTTTTTCCTTTATACATTTGTATAAAGTTGTTTATAAGTGTATCTAGCTTTCACAGTACATAAAAAGGCCGTTAAAAGGCTTGGTCTGTACTGGTCGAGTATGATCACTGAAACAGGACAAGACACGAGGGTGATTAAGATACTCTGTATATTCTTGCATAAATGCATATAAAGGGATTTGAACTGTAGTTTATCGTCGCTACAGATTCCAATTCCCTCCTTTGAAGAATGAAGCATGGCTTTGCGTGATTCAGGATGACATATCAGGTGACCAATCAGGTGGTTCCAACAGGGTATAAAAGATGCGCACCGGTCTCAGCGGAAGATCCGTTAGCGTAAGGCGTGCTGGAAAAGGATTACGCAAACTTACCACTTCTGTTCTGTAAACTTCTCCTGTGCCAGTGACTGACTGGATTCTTGGAAAGCAGCCACACCGATGTGTTCATGGCATTTGGAATGAGGCTTAGTTGCAGCCAGCCGTATCTAATGCTTATTCAGCCGTTCAGGTTTGGGCACGATGTTGCCCAGCTGCACATTCTTGCTCATTTCTTTGGCAGAAAGTTTCAGATGGGTTCATCACAGCCAGCCCCTGGTGGCATGAGCCCTGGCACTGATAATAATGATGTGGTGTTTGATACGCTCTCATAGAATGGCAAATAATAATTTACATCTCTGTTGCATCACCAAAATACTTTTCTGGGGAATCTGAATGAGTGTGGGTAGTGCTGCACTAAAGTGCGGGCATCCTTGGTGGCAAGTCGTGGCCTAGTAACTTCAGGACTGGACTGTTGGCAGCACCAAGGTGCCACTTCTAAACCAAGCAAGGAAAAATGGGATAAAGATCAGAGAACAAATCAGAGAATGTAAGGTACAGCTATACAGAACAAATTAGATGTGGCTGAGAACTTTGTGTTCTTTAGTTTAGACTTCTTAGTTGCCCTTTGTGTGTGAGAGTGGTGAGAGAGGGTGCACAGAGTATGGCTTTTTCAGGGAAAACAGCAGATCCCAGATCACTCTTACTAAACGTATAGACCACTAAATAATATGTCACGCTATAAAACGCCCTCTTGTTGAGAAAAGGAGCAATTTAGAACATAGCCGGGTCTTAATCTGAGTTGGTGTGTGCCCTGGATTAGATGCAGTTAAGAACTTCAGAATTTAGACTTTATATGTGGTGTCCACTGTGTGTAAGAGTGGTGAGAGAGGGTGCACAAGCACAGATGTTTAAGCATCTGCAAACAAAAACAGCACAAACGTCCCAAATCACCTTTTACTAAATCAGTAGATAATGCCTCATGCTATGGTGCATCCTCTTGCCCTGATAATGAGTTACTATGTGATATGTAGACTGTTGAATTAGCTGCCAGTTCGACACAGCACTGCTGAATGATCCGCCAACCGGCTTCCCTTCTTTGAGACAGCGTCAGTCATGTTGAACACCTACAAATTTCAGCATATACATTCTGGGCACCCTAGTTTTTGTTTAAACATTTCAGAACTCAAAGCAATTGTTAACAGTTTATAACACGCAAGACACTGTATGTCGAGCAGAACTAGTGTCATATTTATGTTTTATGGCGTTGAGATTAATTAGCCCTGTTGTTGTCTACATTTAGGCGAACAGATGATCCAGAGTTGGATTGAACAAATAAAAATAAAGTTCTACCCAAGGGATGAAGCCACACACCTGGCATTTCCCCTTTCGCAGCACAATCTAGGTGGAACTCATCAACGTGGTCCCATTACCCACCCCGCTGTTTCCAAGCAGCCGTATCATTTACTAGCAACACACAAATAGCTTTTGTTTACACAAAAGATTCCTGGTATTGCGTCTCCAGGCACTTTGTCGACACTGTTTTTTCGCTGTGCCTTGTCATTTCGGCTGTCACGTCTGCTTTTGCCCAAAGTCCCAGCGCTGAAGTGGGTGCCGCATACATTAAAGCGATGTCAACAGCTCCCTTAATTACAGCTGAATGCTGGGAAATCAGAGGCACTCGCTGAAAGATCTCACACTCATTAAATAAAGCGCGTTTAGCTGCAGGCGCTTTTTTATCTCACGTGTCTGATTCACTCTAACCAAAGACGTTCGGCATTCACCTGAATCGCTCCGTATGATAAATGAAAACGTTTTGAGCGGTACTTTTTATGCTGATGCTTCCTCTGGGCTCTGATCTGTAAGCTCAGAAATGAGTGTTCTTGGATAAATTATTGCTTTCGGTCTATTAAATTAAGGCTAAATACTTTCTTTCATCCAGATGCTGCTTGAATTTGTTCAGCTCGTACACGAGGCGAGGTTTCCCGCACCTGCCGCGTTATTAAAAGTGCATGTTTGCACACTTAAAGGCACATTCACACAACAAAAAAGCAGAGGTAGAAACTTTTTCATTTATCCATTTGTTTTGTTTGGCTTTCTCACTAAGTCATGATTGTGTTTTTAAAGATTTATACCCCATTCACGCCAGTATGCAGCTACCAGGCAACCAAAGACCTAAAAATAACATTTTAAGCTTAGTACAGCTGGAGAAATATTGAAAAAAATCATATATAATTCAGGCTAGACTTCTTAAGTGGTGTCCTCTGTGTGTGAGAGTGGTGAGAGAGGGCGCACATGCACAGGATATACCTTATTTCAAGCACCTAAGATGACCCAAATTACTTCTTACTAATCACGCAGTGCAATATATAGTTACACGTGATTACTAAAGTTGATTTCCATTTTCCATATTATAAACATTTCTTTAACTTCTTCTTTTGCTGACTGTTTGTGATCAAATGACACCTGATAAATGGTCCATGTTTATACTCAGCTAAAAGATTTTCTCACACTTTTCTTCAGCCAGGAATTTTACCGTCCACTTAAAACACTAAAGATGGTTTAGAGACATTCTGGCCCTTCGACTTTGACACCTACAGTATATGATGAGCTGAAATGGCTGATCATGTCCACTGTTAATCATAGAGGCCTGAACACAGACATTTAATATTTGACAGAACGTCCACTGCTGCCAATGAAAAAAAAACTATCTGCCGATTTATTTTTAATAAAGCAAACGCACAACAGTGAAGTGGACCTATTACAATAAGCAGTAAAAGTTAATAGAAAAAAATAAAATAAAATAAAATAAAACACAATGCAATGTGATAATGGCAATATTAGTAAAATCATTGCTTAAATTATATACTGTATGTATAATTTTTTTTGCTTTATTTTTATTGCCTGATGGTACATTTGCATTGTATTTTCTGTACTTTATTCCCTTTTCTTTAATTATTATATTTATTTTACTATTTTTGTGTATTTTGAATTTATTTTATTACATTCACTGCAATACATTTAAGTTATCTGTTATATATTTTTTATTTTATTATATTTATTTTATTATACTTTATATTATCTGTTCTGTTATATTTACCATTGCGTATATATTATATTATATTATATTATATTATATTATATTATATTATATTATATTATATTATATTATATTATATTATATTATATTTTTAAATGACATTTCTATTTTGTTTAATTCTTACATACAATATAGCATCTGGGCTGAAAGCAGGTCGGGTCTCGGGCTCCTTTATTATTTACAGTTTTTCCATTCCACTGTTGCCATAGGTTTGTTCAATTTAAAGCAGATCGGCAGCAGCAGTACTAGAACCTGGAGGAGACAATTAGCTTATCTAGAAAGCCTGGTAACTATTAACCAATCAGCAAAGGGAGATTTAACAAGCTTGGGCAGTTAGAGAGATTAAACCAAACTCTGTTGGATAAACATGGTGAGCGGAAGGCCAACAAGGTCAGACTGGTTGTCTAGTAAGCTGAATTAGGTGAGTCAAACCAACCGGAAGTTCAGATTTAAGAAGTACGCTAATAGCTCTAGGGCCAGTAATTCTGCGGTTTTGTGATAGAGGGAGGCTTCTTTTTGGTGCTTGGACTGTATGATGGATTGTTCTCCTGTCCCAGCGGTTAATGCTGAGGACTACTGAACACTGAACAGTAGGTTAAGGTTTCTGGTCCCAACTAAACTAAAGGTCAAATCTTTTAACCCTCAGTTGCTTGGATTGCTTCAGTTATCAAAAGCTCTGGATGAGCATGTCTTTTAAATGGTGGTACAGATCTACACGAGCTATGAAACACCAAACGATGTTTGTTGTGTATTTTTGAGTCTTGATGCTTAAATCTGCACTGGAAGCTAAGAAGAATATCACCTGAACATCTGTGCTTTTCCTCCTCCGTAATCCGCACCACTCTTGTTTGTTTACTCACAAACATCACCTTCAGGTACGCGCCGAGGTTTAATTGAAGTGCGAGCATCATTTCATTAAACTTCCTAAGCGAGACACCTCATAGCTTAATCAAACTCGGGAGTCCTGCAGCAGAACCAGATGTAATCAGGCCTCGTCTGTCGGGCGCTGATTAGCGTCTTACAGCACGAACGGCGGCCGAAATAAAACACAGTCGGAGGTATTTACACCGTTAGCCAGAACGCACAACATTCCAATCATGGGCAGCAGTGGTGTGCACGAACGCTTCTGCTGGTTAATTGTATCCACGGCTGGCCCTTTGACACCGTCTCTCAGGTTTAATTAGTTTAAAGTACACTTTTCAATCACACCCTGCAACACGTGAGATTGTTTTTTTCAGCCTCAGCGTTTTCTGATTAAAGTCTTTCAGCTTAATTAACGAACGGCGCGACGGCTGCAGTGCGAATGCACAGATTTAAAGCGCTCCTCTTCTGCTCTTAGCTTTCCATCTGCTGCCCCCGAGAGCACCAAACTAATCATCTCACCGGGGGCCTTTTGTTAACCTTCCCAAATGAACGCTCCAAAATGGCTCCGGATGGGTGTTACAAACAGACCTGGCTTTGTTTAAGATTTTTGGAAAGCTTTTATTCAATAATTACACACTTTAATTAGAAAATGGAAGCAGGTTAGATTACTTTGCTGAGTGGGAGGCCAACAAGGTCAGACATGGAGTTGTGGTTCTTTTTCGTGCCTCAAGCTTTGTAAAACTTTTAGAAAACACACATTATTGCATCGACATGAGTCAAGGCCGACTGTTTGCCCCTAATTGCCCTTTGGTGAGAGTGTTAGAGGTTTATTTCCTTGAATTTGCGTTTTCCAATGCTCATATGAATCCATTAAACAAAAGGAAGCAGTAGTTTTGATATTTAGCCTTATTTTTACCCAAGTCCTGTAAAATATTGAGTTTTACTTAAGCACTTTGATTAACACTGACACTTTAAACTGCTGCTCCGAAAGTTCACTCTATAGAAAGTTCACACTTTAGAGACAAAACAATTACTAAAATGCATGTCTTTGGACTGTGGGTGGAGAATTAATAATAATAATAATAATAATTAGAAGATTACAATACATGAACACAAAATTAAAATGAACATTAAAATGTGTAAATAATAATACATAAATTTGGCACACACACACAGAAATTAATTAAATGAATAACTGCAAATTAATCACATTAATTTGAATAATAATGGCAGTACAATTACTACTACTACAAATACGACTACTACTACTACTACTAATAATAATAATAATAATTTTAAAGTATTTACGTATTTAGTAATACCTTTAGATGTCAATCTGTGAGTAGAAATTGGTAAAATTTTACATCACACATATCATAATGCAGGTACAGGCCATCAATCTGATCAATTTGTTTTAACACCCGAGATCTAAATTATTAAAATAAATTATAGTAGGAAATAAGCCTCTGTATTTTAACTCTGGATGCTGTGGCTATTATTATTAATGATAAATTAATTATTATTATTGTAATAGATTCCGGGAACACATTGATGGAGAGCAGGAATGCTTTAGCAATGCCGAATTCATGTTCTACCCTAATTACTACATGAATTCATGTACTGCTGAGACATATTCACTTCGTTCATATTTATGAGGACTCATGATATATTATGTTTATAAATTAATGATTACTCCCTCATAAAGGACTCCAACCTGCATTATCCTCTCTAAGCTGTAAATACAGAAACTGGCTCACATTTGCTTCTTCAGACTCTTTGTTGTTCCTTCTGACTAATAAAACGCAGTTAATTCTCACCTCACAATCTAATTAAGAAGCAATCTTACTGTGATGATATTTATGATAACAGTGTGGCTTTTTCGCACAAAAACAGATGCGTTGCCAAGTAACCACAAGCTTTATGCACACGCATATCATAATAACGCAATATCCCTAATATATAACTACATTATATTGTTTTATTTTTTATTTATTTTATTTCTTCTCCCCTTGTCCCTTTAATTGCACTTTGTAAGAACTATCCTTATTTAGTAGTTATAGAAACTTTTTGTAGCATACTTACTTATTCAGTACCACTCAGTGCACTCTCTGATTTATAATGTGTCTGTACGATATGATTCTGAAGATTTTAAATAAAGAAAGAACATTAACATTATGACGATAACCATAAACAATCACTATAAACAGCCTCTTAGTTTAAGAAGCGCCATCTAGCGATTTTTTTGTGTCATAACAGCAGTGTCTTATCTTGACTCGGCACAGCCTATTAGTGAGACATCGCACCGTTCAAATGACCAGCCCTCGACATTTCCAGCTATTTTCAAATTAAACCGGCCCGGTTCTTCTAGTGCTAAGGCTGGGTACAGTACTGTTACGGTTGCATAGCAACAACACATATTTTGAATGTGCTATCGCAAATAACATTACGGTCGGAATTTACTATGGCGACCAAATCACAGCCATGATGTTATTCCAGATAACACACTCCCACTCTTGTTCTGTCACATATATATAGATTACTTCCGAAATTGTAACCTAGCAACACTGCCAGCCATAACAAATCAGTAACGTTGTTGTTATGTTAAGTAAAAATTAAGTGAGTCGAGTAAATCAAACATCCTGGGCTCTTACTGGATTCAGAGCTCGACTGAAGAGCAACGACACTGAAGATCAGTTTTAGTTCCATCAACAAAAATGAAGTGAATGAGCTTCTAATTCTGGTTTTTATTTTAGGGAGCAGTCAGAAATATTACGGGAGAGTTATACA
>JAUZST010013895.1:0-10827 GCA_034779995.1 Parotocinclus haroldoi
AATTATGTACACACACACACACACACACACACACACACACACACACACACACACACACAGAAATGATCCAGAATGCACTGTTTACAGCTTTAACTCCTCCTCTTTCTCATGCAGGTATCGACCTGTTCCTGAAGATTTACTGCTGCAGGCCTTCGAGGTAATTTAACATCACTTCCTGTTCAGCCACTCACTTTCACTCTCTGTACCTGTCTCTCTCTGTACCTGTCTCTCTCTACCTGTCTCTCTCTCTGTACCTGTCTCTCTCTCTCTGTACCTCTCTCTCTCTCTCTGTACCTGTCTCTCTCTCTCTGTACCTGTCTCTCTCTCTCTGTACCTGTCTCTCTCTCTGTACCTCTCTCTCTCTCTCTGTACCTGTCTCTCTCTCTGTACCTGTCTCTCTCTCTCTCTGTACCTGTCTCTCTCTCTGTACCTGTCTCTCTCTAGGTTCTAGACCAGCAGAAGAAAGGTTACCTGGAAAGGGAGGAGCTCAGCAGATTTCTCACACAGGAAGGTACACCTGATTGTATTTGCTTCACCTGTGTGTATGTCAGCTCCGTGGTTCCTGTTACAGTTCTGATTTTGGTTCCTGTGTGATTAGGGGAACCGTTCACACAGGAAGAGATAGAGGAGATGCTTTCAGCTGCACTCGATCCTGATAAGCAGCTCATCTTCTACAAAGATTTCATCCCCATGATGATCTGTGACGACACACGATAACTCAGGACCAGATCCAGAACCTGATCAATTAACTGCATCATTAATTAATTAAATCCATTGTAACAAAGAGCATAAATAAAGTGATTAAACACATCAGACATATTAAACAGTTAAACTTCATCATGTATAACATTTCTAGTTCCTTTATGATAAGTTTATTTATATATTTATGAGTTTGTTTTGTCCTGAAATCTTTTTAAAAAACTTTTTATTTACTCTATTTAATTCATTTTAAAGTAAAAGCTGGAATCAGTTGAATAATTATTTTTTATTTAATTATTGATTATTCATTAGCCACTGTAATTACTATATAAAGACTGAACCACTTCCTAAATGTTCCCTTATGTACTTTACCATTTTATCCAAAGCTGTTTGTTAATTAAGTCCACAGTTTAGAAGCAAGAGTCCTGAGTTAAAAATTCCAAATCATGCACAAAACGTCCCCAATCTACCCATTCTGCAGATTTTATCCATTGAGTCTTTATCATTCTTCTATGGTCCTGCTTTGCCGTTCAGAAATTAAATAAAAAGGAAATAATTTGGCATCAGATAGGCTGGATCAGACCTATAA
This sequence comes from Parotocinclus haroldoi, assembly GCA_034779995.1. NCBI lineage: Eukaryota > Metazoa > Chordata > Actinopteri > Siluriformes > Loricariidae > Parotocinclus > Parotocinclus haroldoi. The sequence continues at coordinate 1,289 of JAUZST010013895.1, forward strand.
GTGTAATGGTCCTCACTCCCTGTTAGGTGACTTGAAGAAGAAACTCGGGGGTTTGAGGTTTGCCAATGATTTACCAAAATGTCATTTATTACAGAATACTGGATAAATAAAAACAAAAATACCACAGAGAATTCCCACTGAGTCCTGAATTCTGTATTTGCCAGAAAAGGGCGGGAAAAGGGCTTAACCTGAGGCAAAAAACAAAACGTTTCCACACATTCACTCGATAATAACTTAACACCGTCACAAAAATAATCCATAAAACTTCCAGATGATTTCATCTAGAACTATATATCTTTCTATTTAACAGTTAGTAAACTTATTTCACAATATATTAAGCATTTAACTTTTTATGACCCGAACACAAGTTTCACCTGAACCGCCTCAGCCGCGCTGCAAATTGACTGAACAGAGCATGCGCGAAACGCACAATGACGCAACCAGTATAGATAAACAGTATGATCAATTCCATTCTCAGTAATTAAATATATATATTTCATAATTGTACACCATTGATTTTGTGAGAGTAATGTGTGTGTCAAATAAAATCCGGTGTCCAGTGTCTGAGTTTTACTACATCAACATTAGAACGAGAACCTAAAAAAGGAACCATACCAGGAACCTAAAAAAACAGAACAAGAACTAGGACAAGAACAGGAACCAGATCCAACCCTGTTGATCAGAAGCTTTATGGATCATATTCCATAACCAAGCAGTAAGGTCTGAGCACATGGCTGGACTGGTATAAAGCACTAACGCTGGACTCTAGAGCAGAAGAAGCATCTGATGGGATCATCTCCACCCTCTGCCAACTGACCAACGAATTATGATTAAAGATTTCTAAAGTAGACTGGATTCTGATTGGTGTAAAACAGTGCGTGGCGCTATGTGTCAGCAGGGGGCGCGCTGTGATCACGTTACACACTTTGCTGTTACACCACTAGTTGGAGGTGTGTTGGTATTTATGCCACGCCCCCACGTCATTCACTCTGCTACAGACCTGCAATTGGTGAGGGGTGAGAGAGGGGCTACGTAAACTCCTCCCACTGCCAGATGTGCAGCACCTCTGGACTGGACTGGGCTGAGCTGAAGAACAGCAGAGCGCGGAGAGCTGGCGGCGCGTGCACGTCCGCGTTTGGTGTGGATTGTAATCACGCGCGGATCTGGACACGTGTGGGAAATTTCGAAGCAGATCCAAAAGAAGCGGTTTGATATGAGATTTGGATATACCGAGATGTGGTTCCGGCAATGATGGAGAGTTTACCTGCTCTACACTAACACACACACACACACACACACACACACACACACACACACACACCTGCAACATCTGCAGCAGCAACACCAGCAGCAGCATCAGCGCGCGTGGATGTGACCATTTTTAATTAATCCAGATTATTGATGAGAGCAGCAGCATGAGCTCCGGGAATAAAGAGAGGAACAGCAGGAGCCGCAAACACACGGTCAGAACCAACCTTCATCCACTGGTCATGTCGCGTGCATGGCGCGTGAGTGGCTGCGTGGGGTGTCTGGATATTGATTTGCACTTTATAATCCTCATGCATTTTAGTCCTAGAGTAACAAATACGGAGCAGAACTCCAAACCGAAGGACCTCATTTTTATTCGTTTTTAAATAATCAAAAGTGTGTATGTAGCGCGTGCCTCCCATGTGGCATTGCACCTTTAGTCCTGCACAGCCTCATATTTGCAGCCCTGTATCAGAAAGAAGCTCGTGCACGAGTCCACTCCAAATATCCTAAAGCTGTTTATTTTGTCCTTATGAGGTAGATCAGATATTTTTTTTAATTCCATAAGATAATCATATCTGATAGACTATGAGTTAAATCGGTGAATATTAAGCCAGATGTTTCTGCAGGAGGTTGAGCAGCTGCTGGAATCGAAGTGGTTTATCTGATAAAACCTGATATATAACACACTATATTTTTCCATCATCTTTAAAAAGGTTGATATTAGCTCTGTATCTGTGAGATTCGAAAGTCACTGATTTTAATGTAAATTCATATTAAATGACCTTTCTATCTCCCACTGGATGTTTTACTGGTGCACAGATAAAGATTAGAGTTGTGTTTCCATTCACCGTCTGTATTCAAATATAAATATATAAATATATGATAAAGCACCACCCAGAGCACAGCAGATCCACAGCAGAGCAGAAATTATACTCTCTGTATAGTAATACAGAACAAATCAGCGGTCGGTCCAAACATTAAACCAGCTGCTCTGTAGAGATGTTTAGATCAGGGATAGGGTCTTAACTGTTGTCCATATGTTCAGACGAACCCAGAACATGACCCCAGACCTTCACACACACACCCCCCCACCTGGATTATGTTCTTTCTTTTTGCATTGGACCAGACCTTCTCTTTCCATTGCTTCATGCTCCAGTGTCAAACATATGAAATGCAGTTCTGGCTTCAGAGCCTGTTCTAGGATTCTGTAGGTGCAAGCTAAAGTAACGGCACCATCTGACCTTGTAATCGTTGTAAGTACAGCCCGGGGTTCGAACCCAGGCCCTCAGGAAGAGCTGTTTGTAGCAGGTTCAAATAATCCTGCTTTATTAGAAATAATAAATCTGTATCAAATCATCACACTGGGTAATTAAATTCTAATTGTTCATCTTATTTTTAATCAGACAACAGATTGCTCTCCGACCAAGTCAGCCTCATTCTCTCCAGACTCATGGTATCGTAAAGCCTGTGAGGAGTCACGGTCCGGGTTCCGGCCGGTTCCAGAAGGAGCTCGCTCCATCCCCGGTTCCTCTGGCGCTCCCTCTCCAGGTTCCGGGACCTCCTCCCCAGGTTCTTTCTCCAGTTCTCCAGGTACAGTGTCTCCAGGGATCGGGACCAGCTCTCCAGGATCTCTGGGTGGATCTCCGGGGTTTGGAACCGGTTCTCCAGCCTCGGGCAGTGGCAGCTCTCCAGGTTCTGAGAGAGCAGCATGGTGTGAAAACTGTAACGGACGTCTGGGAGAACTAAAGAGACAGGCCGCTAAGCTCCTACTCCCCGGACCCTTCTCTACCAAGGTAAGGATCATCTCACTCCCTGTCTTCCCTACAGTCTGGGGTTATTTAAGGCTGGGATCTAAATTTGAATCCAGAATCAATCAGTGTTTGAGTTTTCACTGTTGCCATAGCAATTGTGAGCATCCTGCCTAATGACGTCATTAATTACATGTATTAAGAATAAAAAAGGAAGTCATGTCTTTTATTAAGGATACGTCATGATGTCATAACCTCAGCCACACCCAACCAATGTACCAACCAATCATACATCAGCAACAGTCTCTAACTCACCTGCATTCTCCACCATCAGTCTCTCTCTCTCTCTCTCTCTCTCTCTCTCTCTCTCTCTCTCTCTCTCTCTCTCTCTCTCTCACACACACACACACACACACACACACACACACACATGATCTGTTTCCTTACTTCTGGTGATGGTGGATGATGAAGCCTTGGTGCATGAAGGACATGGTGGAGTGTGTGGACAGTATTTGGGAGGCTGCAGGGGGTCTGTAAGGATGAAATGAGCCGAATCTGAAGCTCACTGACCATGTGACAGTATATTTACTTTCTGTAGAGCCATACAAGATCCACGTCTATAAATACAGAGCGGCTCTGGATCTTCAGCCGCTGATCTGGAGAAACCTTAGGAATCTTTGTTATCCAGACCTGTGTGTGTATGTGTGTGTTATAGGTAGAGTATTTGTATATAAGCTTCACATTGTTCAGTATGCTTTAAATGAGCTCTAGATTATTTATTGTATCTAACAGAACGGTAATGTGACTGAGTGTGAGCTAAACGCCACTCAGACACTGAGCATGAGGACCTGTGAAATGGCGGGAGGCTAAAGCATACGGAACGCCAATCGGTTCATTAAGTGTGGTGTGTTCCATCTGGGAAATGGAAAAAAAGCTTTGTCTAGAACAGCTTTGTATGGGTAATTATTTACCCCTCAGTAGGGGGCTTGTGGTATTTAAGATGTTAGAGGAAGTCAGATTTCTTTATAGAGCTCTGATTCAGACCTTGTTCGTTATGTAGGGATTAAATACTGTGTACAGTCTAACATTCAGTCCTACTGCATATATTTACCACTATGTAGTGTGTACACTTCATTCCCTAAATCTTAATAATCTTCATGTGTTCTTTACCTTGAAGCATCATTCATTCACATTAGTGTATAAGTGCCCATAAAATGCCAACCTGTCTATAGTGCGTTATACGTATAAGAGGATACCAATTATACTCTCTTGGGTTTGGCTCTACACCATACATCATATGTACTCAATCAAGTGTTGAGATTAAGTGCCCTACATCATTAAGGGCACTACATTATCATACTCACACCATCTCACACTAAGCCTAAAAACTCATTTAGTGTTTTTCTTTCTGATAAATGGTTTAGATAAAGCATGTTTTATAGGGTATATGTAATAGATGAACTGCACAGAGACTGCTGTGTATGGGTATAACCACACACACACACACACACACACACACACACACACACACAGGGAGAAAGAGAGAGAGAGAGAGCGCTGTCTTGTTAAATTGCAGGTTTTATGGGAGTATTAAGAGCATTCCTGTTCGAACCCGATTCGGTTTAAGAGGTGAGTCAGGAGAAGATGACAGGAAGTTCTGTTCTGACCTTTTTACCTCATAAAGCTCTGGCTGCGTCCCAAACCCACACTCCTGTACTCACTAGTGCACTAACATTCCACACTGATTGTACAGCAACATGAGTTTCAGGGAGCAGAAATAACACAGTAGCATTTCATTATAATTCAGTATTAATATTAGATTTTAGATCATTAGTGTCTCTTTCTCTGTCTGTCTGTCTATGTATCTCTCTCTATCTGTCTCTCTCTCTCTGGGGTTATTAAATGCAGGTTCGAGGTCTCGATCTCCATGTAGGTGGAACTTGGGGGTCGGAGCAAGGAAAGTGGAAAAGGACAGAGAGAGAAGAGAGGAGAATTTTCAGCACAGAATAATTTATCACTGTCAGTGTGTGTGTGTGTGCGTGTGTGTGGTTATGTACCAGTGGGAGCTGGTGGTTTCTATACCAGAGGAAGCAGATATGTTCAGATATGATGCTTTTACTGATCAGTTCTAGCAGTACACTTCCTTTATCCCACAGGGGAGCTGTTAATAGTACAGACTCTTTAAAATACAGTAATTAAATATTTATAAGCTGGGCTTTATGTGTAGCCTTACCATACTCACCTGTGGCTTACACTGATCCCATGCCAAAAGGACTAACACTGCATTGTGTGTGTGTACATTACTGTATTAATATAAAAATCTCATCACATCTGAGTGGTTACCATAGCAACCAAGCCTACTAATTATACGCAGAGCTCCTGTGTGTAATGAATCTGTGTAACAGAATGAAGATCGACAAGTCCATTAGAGGCAGAGAGCATAAAGCTAAAGCTAAAGAACACACACACACACACACACACACACACACACACAATGTTCAGTGTGTGTGTATAATCTGATTAGCTCTGACTGTGACACACACCTGTTATTATTCAGTGCCAAGGTTTAGTGTTTTCAAAATACAGACATGAACCCTAATTCCTAAACAATTCAACCTTATTCTAAATAATAATAATAATAATAATAATGAAAACAATACAAATAATAATAGCAATAATTGTTTATTAATAATAATAATAATAATAATAATAATAATAATTGTATCAGTTTACCACTGATAGAACTGCAGGTTTATGTGTGAGTGTCTGCTGAATCTGTTATACATTATTCATACAAGACAATTACTGCGCACACACACACACACACACACACACACACTCACACACATCTCATTATGCGGAGCTCTGCTTCCCTGTAAGATTTTCCTTCCTTCAGCCCGCTGAATTATTGGTGTGTGTGTGAGTGTGGATATGTGAGTGTGTGTGTGTCGGGGTATGGGTTTCTGTGTGTGTTTCTATCTACTTGTTCCTGTGTGCCTGTATGTATTTCCGTCCAGTATATCCGTCCGTCTGTCTGTCCATCACTGCTGACTGCAGGGGGCAGGAAAAGTCTGAGGACACAGATTTGTACTTTTTGTAGTTCAGACGCTGTGTTGCTCGGCAACAGCCTTCAAAGTGTCTTACATTCGTCAGCCGTCTGTCTCGGCCTGTGTCAGACACTTGGGCGGGGGCTGGGGGGGGGGGGTGTCAGTGAGTGCAGTTCTGATTTATTATATAACAGGTTCCTCTGATGAGACTCTATCATTCTGCTCTGATACACAGCTCAGTATGGAGAGCCCTGATTGGCCGAGAGCAGGCGCAGAGTAACATGGGTGTAACGAGGGTTAGGGTTCAATTTATTTACAGAGGAAGAAAAGCAGCACTCTTACTCAGATGAATGGCAGCTTCCATAAACTCCTGCTGCAGGTCCATCTGTACCGGCTCTGTGTCCCATCAATAGACGCCTCTGTGTGTGTGTGTGTGTGTGTGTGTGTGTGTGTAATAAGCTAGCATGAATGAAGCTCTTATGAGCTAAAGCTGCTCTGGTCTGGTTATGATAAATGTAGCACAAAACCCATTTAGATTTTCTCAGTGAGAGATTTAAATATATTGTAACTTCTGTCTTAAAAATAAAACGATGATGGTATAATGTCTCTGTCTTTCTGTCTCTCTCTCTCTCAGGACCCGTCTCTCTCTCTCCTCCTGCATGATAAGCTCCAGGTGTCCAACAGTCCGAGAAAAGCCTGGAATGAGCGTGAGAGCCGTTGTGACATTTGCTTCACTCACCTGAGCCAGCTGAAACAGGAAGCTGTCCGAATGGTGCTCACCTGTGACATCTCACCTGGATCTCCACCCTCTCTGGCCTCATTGGTCAGTTCCAGGAGCGTCCTTCAAGGCAGTCCGGTCGCTGCCCTCAACCTGCCTGGATCGTACCATTCCTCCTCTTATCCGACTGCTTCGGCCTCCACCGGCCCTGCTGTCTGCAGTACTGCCATTAGCAGCATTAGCGTTAGCAGCCCTCATCATGCCAAACATGGAGCCAAACCCAGCACACTCGGGGTGGAGAAGAGAACCAGCTCTCCAGCACACACACACCTGGAGAACAGCTGGTCCCCTGCACACCTGTCCCGCTCAAACGGAGTCACGCTGTTCCCTTATCAGGTACCGTACAGCTATAACAGGTAAAGGTACCGTCTTACTGTTTATCTGCACTATACAGGGATTAGGGTGTGGTTGAGGACATGCCCACAGTACATTTCTGTGATTAGGTATTTGTGGTTCTGTATCTGGAGCTATGTGTAGCCAGCCTTTGCTCCCTCCATAGGCTCCCTACTGAGAGTCCCTAAGCCTGACCAAACCATTTATGGAGTGTTTGGAGAGTTTATTAAAAACGAATTGATTTTTCTCTCTCTGTTCTGTTACAGTCCATTTAAAGTCTTTTCAGGTTATAAATAATTCATGAGCTCAATATTAGTCGTAGGAGAGCTTGAGCTAGTAACTGTGAGGGTTTTATACCTGCAGCTCATGTTTGTAAACAGGGACAGAGATCATCCTGTGTGAATCCCTCGTCTTATTTCTCGATCCAAGAGAAGGTGTGCACAGTCCCAAGGAAACCAAAATTCATATCTGGGGAATTTGAAAGCCAGGGTAACACCTTTTCTATATCCTGTACAGCGTTAGCAGCATTAGCAGTGTTATCCTGCTGATAGAGGAACATCTGTCGCTCTTCTGTAAACGTCGGTTAGTGTGTGTGCTCTGAATCCACCAGAGAGCAGAACCTTCTGAGAGTCGGTTCAGGTCTCTGTGATCTGAGCTGCTCTGGAGTCTCTTTAATTAAACTCGTTAAGGGTTATAATTACTTACCATAAGGTTCAGACCGTTCTACAGTATCCTGTCAGAACACAGGACGGTCCTCTCGGTCCCACAGCTCCTCCATGATTGATGTCATCAGTTCATCAGATTAGAACCATATGCTCTGATGAAACATGCTGAGCCATCAACCAGTAAACATCTGCTGCATGAAATTGGGGAACTGGTGGATCCAGATGGGATTGGTGTCTGTCTCTGAAACTCAGGGCAGGGCACTGGTAGAGGGGTTCAGATAGAATATGGACCAGTGGAACCCTGAATGAGATCAGATGGGATTAGAGCAGAACTCTAAAGGTGCACAACGGTTCCACTGTAAGATCTCACAGATCTCTAAAGAACCTAATAAAAGCGGAAGATCTGACCATTCTGTAACTGCTCTGAGAGAAACAGCCTCCCTTACTCCGGGAAGTGTGTAATGACTGTGTAATGGGTTCCTCTGGGTCCCTCTGGGTTCCTGCACTGAATCTGGAGGTCGCTGTAGCAGAAACAGTTTCTATGTCCATTACAACTGATTAGTCTCAGTGCCTCTGTCTGTGAGTGAGTGCCTCTGTCGGAGGTCTGGATATTGTCGGCATCACATCAGGTTTATCTTTGAATAAACACTAGGTGGCTGTGTCCTTATTTGGGGTGAAGTGCACTTGTTCTATTTACAAAAGCATTTTTACTGTGACTGGATCTGGCACTTTGTTTAAGTTCTGGATTCTTAACTACAGTGTGTGTGTGTGTGTGTGTGTGTGTGTGTGTGTGTGTGTGTGTGTGTGTGTGTGTGATTTATTACTAATGGTTATATAAATCTTAATGGATTTAAATGAATATTTAAAATTCAGTGTGTATTTGGGTTAGTGTTCATTTACAAAAGCACCAGAGGATCATGGGAGGGAGCCAAAACTCTTCAGTTTGTATTCATTTATGACTTAGTTTTATCACCCTGAGCTGCATTTTTTTTTAATCGTCTTTATTACTGAATGATGTTTGATCATAACAGAAAAATAATATGTATTATTGATTATTGATTATATACAGTATTGTGTGCAGGTATCTGACGGTAATAAGGAGTGTGTGACTGAAGCCATATTAAACCCATATAACACAGATCGCCCTGCCCTCGCCCCACTCACCACAGCACCCCCTACAGGAACCTCAGCCGCTGCGTCATTCTTTGCCAGGTAAGTTTTTTGATTATACTGATATTTAGCCATAGTTTTCCTGATCAGGGTGGCATGGGCTCTGGCACTCACCCCTGGAGAGCATGGTGGCCCTGGTGTTAGATGGTTTACTGCAAATTATGGAAGGCCAAAAGCTCAGAGATTTTCCATAACGGAGAGTGTGGAATTTTCTCCCTGCATATTATTACTTAGTAGAGCTGCTTTATGTTTAATTAATTACTACAATAGAACGGGTGTAAATGTAGTGACACTGTGTGTGTGTGTGTGTGTGTGTGTGTGTGTGTAAATGTAAATGCTCAGGTGGAGTGTGAAATGGAGGGGCCTGTGACAGATGGGTGGGAATGAGTGCCAGGTGTGTGTGTGTGTGTGTGTGTGTGTGTGTGTGTTCTTTCATTGAGGGAGACTTGTTACCTGTATCTTTCTCTGTTTCTCTCTCATGCACACACACACACACACACACACACACACACACACACACACACACACACACACACACACACACACA
>JAUZST010013896.1:0-10827 GCA_034779995.1 Parotocinclus haroldoi
GTATGTATGTATGTGCGTATGTATGTATGTGCGTATGTATGTATGTGCGTATGTATGTATGTATGTGCGTATGTATGTATGTATGTATGTGCGTATGTATGTGCGTGCGTATGTATGTATGTATGTATGTGCGTGCGTATTTATGTATGTGCGTATGTATGTATGTGCGTATGTGAATATGTGCGTATGTATTTATGTGCGTGCGTATGTATGTATTTATGTGCGTATGTATGTGCGTATGTATGTATGTATGTGCGTATGTACGTATGTATTTACAAAGGGATTGACATTTGGGTTGGTTAAAACCTGGAGAATATTCCTTTTAAAAGCAGCTGTGCTCTATTAAACAGAGAATTGGGATTTCGTTAATAAAAACTGGACTGGACCTTTCTGTTCCCGTTAACCAGTGTAACTAATCAATAGTTAACATCAACATTAGTACAATTAATCGAGCTTTAACAATAAATATCTATATTTTAAGACATCTAAATAATCATTTACGATAAGGAGCTGGACACTATAGCTATATACCTAAATGACCTTTAATCAGAAAGCACCATACCTCAATCTTCTAAATCCACCTAGACCAAAACCATACCAGAAAAGATTTTGCTCAGAGAACAAACCTTTATTTTGAACAGACGTTTCATGGCAAAATTCAAAATAAATAAAAGTAAAACATCTGCTATACAATTTATTCCCACCCTCCCCAAAGATAATCGGTACAAAAAGGATTAATACATTTACCACGTTACATTTACAACAGATCTTTTTGTTCCATATGTACAACCCTAGCAATAAAAGGAGTGTATGACCAAGTCTCTCATTTTAAGTTCATTAAGATGTACGTTTACTTCTGACATGTAAACAAATAGTTCTGCTACCTGGTTTGGGGTGTGTCTCGTGGCTAGGGTGGACTTTGCTTCTCACAATTTTTAAACATGCTTTTCAGTCAGGCAAATAGACTACAGGTGAGGAGGACAAGTTCAGTACCTCCCCAGTCCCATGCTTCTTCCTGGACTGTTAATGTTCTGTTTACTAGCTAATATTCTACTACGTTCCTTATGGCAAGGCTGCCAGCACCAGTGTTTTCCAATCGCTCTACTGGCAGATAAGAGGAGAATATGATCGGTACTTAATTGGACACTGTTTGAGTGCAAGTCTACAGTAAGACCCGAAACTTTAAACGTGAAGATACACAGAGCGCTCAAAGGAACAGCTCCAGAAAAAAAACAATAAATCTGCAGTTATTTGTAAGAAAAGCCAGCAAAAAGAGCTTTGGAAAACCTCACTGGATTAGAACATACTTAGCTATTCCTACTTAAATTGATGGTAGGCCTATTCTGATTTCAGACTGTGACGTCAAATGCTGAGGACAAGCTGCTACATTTCACACGTCTACATATTCATTCTCTGCTTGTCAACAATACACACTGCTTAAAAAAAAATAAAATAAAAAATAAAAAATAAAAAAAAAAATAAAATAAAAGGCAGTACATGTCCATGTATACGAAAAATAACATACCAATCAGACAAAGCTTTAAAAGCAAAGATTAAACAATGTTCATGTCCGCTAAGCTCTGGGACGTACGAGTCAATATGGGAAAAGTATTCAGGAGGAAAGATTGGACTAACTGTACCAATGGCCAGATGACTGGGTCGGAGGATTTACTTACCGTTGCTTGTGAGGTGCTTTTGATGAGCCGTGGTGAGTACCTGCTGACAGTCAGAGGAGGAACAAAAACAGTCCTGGCACCAAAATGAACAACGGATGCTAGTCTGAAAGTACAAAAGCTACTGTGGTCACAGAAGTCACAAATGTTTAATGCTGGTAACAGGAGGAATATGTCACAGCACAACGCCAGCGACCCCCGGCGAGATGCAGACTGGGGAGAAAGCTCACCACACCATAAAACGTCCTTACAGTAAACATACAGGTGTCCAAACTAGAGCAACAGCTGAAGGCTAGTCCTATTTTCTTTTCACAATGTGGACAGGCAGGTACATGCGTCCCATTTACTTGGGGAAAGTGTGGGAGGAAGACAAGCCGGAGGAGTGTGTGTGTCTGTGTGTGTGATGCTCTGGGCCAGTGGGAATCTGGGACTTCAAGTGGATGTTAATTTCTTGCGCAAATCCTACCCAAACGTCGTTACAGTGCAGGTGGTATTCAAGGTTTGGCTGATCGGTATATTACACATTCTTTGTACATTTAAAACGACACAAAAAGTACACTTTGAGCACTACAAATTTCATATAATAAGAAATTGATTCTATGCCACTTTCCACTCATGTAAACATTTACGCATGACCTTTCTGCTGTGGGTCAAGCAATATGGAGTAAAGGCGTATGGTATTTACTCACAGATTAAAAACATTACATGGATCCTCTACCTAGTTCTTACTTTTCCTCAAGCTGTGAATTAATAGAATTCCTAACACGTAGACAAGGCTAACAGCAGAAACAGCCTAATCTAAAACAAATAAAATGTTACGATTGTTAACAAACATACACTCTCCCCTTTAGAAGGGCAGTGAAAATTCACTTGCTGGTTTAACGCCATTTTCTCAAGGTAACCTTACGTTGACCTAAACGCTAATGTGACTAAATGAGCATTAAATTGGGGTGAAAATGGAACAAATAGTTAACGCAGCCAACCGTTAACATAGCAGCTTGGTCGTAGTGCCGTTTCTGTAATGGTTAGCGCTGTGGTACTTACGGTAATGAAAGTGTGCAAGTAGTTTAGGTGTGGCAATAAGGTCGAGTTTCAAATGGTGAACAAAGCCAAGTGTTTAGGACTATGAACATGATACAGTATATTAACATTACCATAAGCAATAGTAAGCTTATCCCAGAGTAACAGTAGAGTGTCATGTTTTGCAACAGACCTTGGCATAAAGGTAAAGCAGGAGTCAAAATGGAAAGAGACAACCCTATTAGTGAGCGATTTGAAGAAATAAAATGCATATAGAGATGGGATAAAAGTTTCACCAAGTGGAGATAATAATACAGATTAACAGATTAATTAAACAACCCGATGCCCTGCACAGATCATGCTACCCTGCTTCCTTACAAACCCTTGTGTTCTCACACCTGCAAACTTGTAAAAAATTGTAATAACCCGAGAAACGTATGCACAGCTCGAACTCGGGATAGGACCCGAACTCAGCAATTGCAGCATTTTGTATTTTTCATTAAACATTCAGCAATTTGCTCCGGTTTGTTAAGCTTTCCGTTGGGTTGGATAAACGCACCTGATTTGGCAATCTCTCAGCTGATGCCCGAAATCCAAAGTGAAACAGCATATTTCCCCAAGCTCGGTACTGTGGTCTCTACCACCAATCTATGCATCTTGTGCTCCCAACTGGTCAGTACTGACTTCACCCACAAAGTTTGCATTGAGCTAGACCCTGCGCGTCCATTCCATTTTGGTCAACCGGTATGTTCTGTGACAAACTTCACCTGTTCCTGGTTAGGATCGTGATTAGCTCAACCAGAAGAATACAGAAAACTGGTGGGACAAATCTTCTAGGTGTTGCAGTTGCTTTATCCAAAATCCAGACACCTAGCTTCATTCATGGTGTACTTTCGCCGTGTGATTGCTCACTTGCCACCGTACATCCTCTCAATATCCTCCTGATAATGGCTTTTGAGCTCCTTGCGTTTAAGCTTGAAGGCATCCGTGACCAAGCCCGTCTCCGGAGTCCATGGCTCTGCACTCAGACGAATCTTCTTTGGAATCTCGAAGCGCTCCAGTTTGGCTACAAAATACAAGAGCGATAAAGAGAGCAAAATACAGAGGGGAAACGAGGTTATTTTGGAAATGTAATAAGCGTTGAAAATTTATGTCAACATGGACTGCTCTTTGGTTCGTCCCAATGCACAGGACTATGTATTGTCAAACCCTGCTATCCAAACTCGGGGCGTCCCATTTCCAAACCAACAGGAAATCAAATTCTTCACATGCAACACCGTGATACTGAATGGCAGTTTAGCTCTACCTGCACCTTCCTATCGGTAAGAAGCTACGCTTTGAGGGTTATAACTATATTCATCGTTCAACTAGTATAACATTTCAGTGACAAGTTGCTGTATTAATATTAAACACTCTTTAACCACATTTGGGCATATACACTGGTTTTTCGTCTAGATCGTGTTAGTTTTTTGTTTTTAGATATTCCTGCTTTGAACCTGGAAGCACCTGGGTTGTAGGTTTGGCCTCTTTGTTCCCACTCTTTTAAATACTCTAAGAAGTTAAGAAAAAAACAGAGGTTTAAGCGTTGTCAGTCCTTCTCAGATTGCAGCTGTTTAAAACTTCTACATTGTAATGTACATTTTTGGAAAACCCAAAATGTTTTTTATTGTGACCTCCCTATTGGTAAACGCATTTTATGAGAACTTTCAAGAATTCCTGGTAAGGCCTCATGGTTAACTAATTTATTTTTTGTCTTTTTCCTGTACATTACTTAGTCTCAAGTCCTATCATGATTAAAACTGCACTGAAGTAAGATCTCACCAGTAACAGCAGCATCGGTGATGATACGCAGTACCTCCTTCTCCATTTCGGGGTGGTTACAGATCTCCTCCCAGGACCCTTGTACCTGCTTCTTTTGGGCCAGTGTCAGCAGCTGTTTCTGACTGGGCACGACAAAACTGATCACGTACGACTCCTCGCTGATGGAAGGAGAGAATGTGTCAATGAAAGAATCCATAATCATGGCTCATTTGGTCATCGTTTCCGTGTACGATGTGAGCTTACCTGTTTGCGTACACGCATATGTTGTCAATGAGAGGGCAGTTTTTTAGCACAGCTTCAACTTTCCCTAAAGACACGTACTCCCCTGCCTGCAGCTTCACTAGGTCCTTTTTACGATCTAGAAACAGGCAGAAAGGAACACGTGGAAAGAGTCTGGCAATAAACTATATGATTATCAGATTAACATAAATGGCATGGGCTAAATGACTAAATAATTACGGGAGAAACGTTTTTCGCGCATGCTGTCTAATGCCAATACTGAATGTTACCCCTCTTGTTTTAACTGCTGTGCCAAATGGACTGTAATTGATACACTGCTCACAAAAATAAGAGCCGTTACATTAGGGGATATTTCATCTTGAAATTTGAATTTTTCTAAGCAGTGTATATAAGATTAATATCGAAGAAGCTATGATTTCTAAAAGTTTCAAATTTTAAACTTCTATTTCTAGCATGTTTTTACTGCAAGCGACTAAAGCTTTTTTTGCAAAATAATGTGTACACAAACGTGTGATGTTTTACATTGTATATGATTCAGAAATAAGTCGTGTATCGTTACACCACTACAATATACTGCAGTTTTTTCAATACGTTGATTTATTTAATCCCAATACTGACCATGACATATTGAATTTTTTAATTATTTAAATTAGGTAAAATCTTATGAAATAGGGAACTCTCTTTATTTAACGTCATATTAGCTGCACATGGACATTTCAACGAGAAGCTCCATGTCGAAACCAGTCCTACACGCTCATCACACCGGGACAATTTAGCATAAGCTGTTTACTTCTTGCAGGTCTTTCATTCAACATTTGAAAGGACATAATGGTTTTCTTCCCTCATTTCTCTGGCATGTGTTGCAAGGACACAGTGCTTCTTACTTCGCTTAATTCTCCGTCCATGGTGTGTCAGCTTTCCAATTTAAATCGAAATTAATTCTAATATAGACAACACAAATGCAGCTGGGAATTTTTAGATCCCGTCCTCAAAGCAAGATACATAGTTCAAGGGACCCATTTCCAATTTTAACTGCTGCCCCACATTCAGCAGTGACTTTTAATAGGACTCTCTTCAATTTTCCTAATGTACTGCAGCCATATTCCACTCCCCAGGTCACATCGCTTCACATTCTTAACACACCTCAGATACTGAGCGTCATCTGACCATCGGATAGGTGTGCGTCCAGTATTGAAATAAAATGCTGCCATCCGTTACTAGCTCAATTCCTTGCCACCAAGTTGTAAAAGTGTACAACCATATACTGTATGCTTACGTGCGTGGTCTTACCGATAATCTTAAGGCAGCCGTCAGGGTGAAACTCGCCGATGTCCCCCGTGCAAAACCAGCGCTGACCGTTTTTATCTACAAAGAAATCCTCGTTGTTTTTTACCGCATTCTTGTAGTAGCCCATGGTGACATTCGGCCCACCAATCAGAATTTCCCCTCGAGGATTGGGCTTGTCGGTGCTGTAATAACCACCTTCAGTAATGTAAAAAGTAGAAATGTATTACGATATTGTAGATCAAACCTGAACTATAATCCTAATTCCATAGTTTAGACAGTGGGTAAATACAAAAGAAACAAAAAAAAAAACCCAAAACAAAACTGTGACTTGTAATTTTTATTTTACATAATAATTAAATCAAAGACAACACAAAGATATTTAAAAGTTTACAGATAGCAAATTTACTGATTTTAGCAAATGCACATCAATTACAAACTTGATGCATGCAGAAGCCTGTTTACAACTACGTTACACCACCTTAACCCATAACAACGGTCTGCACACGTGCAGAAACTGAGAATGCATGTATCAAATTCAGAATTCACATATATTTACAAAAATCAGTAAGGCTCATAGTGTACATGCAGAAATACCTCTCCTATGTACAGTTTCAATTAAATACGAGTTCAAAAATGTACAAAGTGCTGCTTTCTGATTTTATTTGCAAGTTCAGACAAAGTATTTTAGCTATTCCGCTATTCTGTTTATGTCAATCAAGTTTATGAATTGTTTCAGTTTTAATAAATCTAACATACAGTACTCATGGTTATCGCATTGCGAGAGAGGTGAAAGAGTGTAACGCCAGTGAAATGCTGTTCAGCATTCAGTCTGCTCATGATGACGCCGCATGTGTATATTTAAACTTTCTACTAACGTGTCTGGTAAGGTGTTATATGGCATAAGTAGGCTAATCACCATAATTATAATGATGATGAATTTATTAGACCACAAAAGTATATTGTATCCAAACAGATGTTAAAAAGCAAAAGCAGAACATAAAAACCTAAACAGAAAATTGTTTAGCATTATGTCATAGCCCAGATCTAGGCTGAACAGTGTGCTTACTCAGTACTAGACTAGTCGACTGAAATACTCGTCGTTCAACAGTGGCCTTCAAAATAGTAATTATGCCAGCAGACATCAAGGAAAATGAGTCAACTACAATTTAATTAAAATTTGCTCGTGTTATATATAAAAACGCAAACGTGCTGTGCTCTAAATACGAGAGGCAGCGCGGTAACAGTGGCTCAAATTAAGCCCTGCATTATTATTACTATTATGTTGTACATTTATTTATTGTCATCTATCAAGTATAGCCTAAGAAAGCACTGGAGCTGGAATTTCAATTTAGGTCTGGTATTTCAAACCTGATTTCATACATTGTTTGCTATTGCAGCACTGAACTGAGCTAAATAAAAGAAACCTAAAAATAAGGACCTCCAGAGTTCCTTTGGAAAACATGATTGGCAATTTCACTTGTCAACTAGCCAGTAAAAACTAATCACGCAACCCTTAGTGCTACGACTAGAACTTTTCTGTTTTATTGTGATTAGTACTCACCCTCTTCCCAGTCCTTAAGCATGATTTCACAACACACCAGAGGAGCACCAACACGACCAGTACTGTAGTCGAATACTACAAACACACATTGGGCATATGAAGAGGACACGGTCCCTGAGATTCTGAACAGATTTGGCACTTGGTCAAAATTGCACTAATCGTATATGCCTTACACTCGCTGATGGTACCAGCTCCACAGGTCTCTGTAAGGCCGTAGCCCTGTCCCACTGGACAGCAGAAACAGATGTTCATAAAGCGCTGAGTGGCTGCAGACAAAGGAGCTCCTCCCGACAGTATCACCCGCGTGTTCCCACCCAGCAATGACTGCAGTTTCCTAAACACCAGACTAAACACAATGGGCACAGGCACATATTAGACATGGGTCACATGACCCAGGGGCAGACAAAAACAATACATTTTTCACTCACAAAAAAAAAGAAACAAAACTGACTGACTGTTATGCCCCAGTTCATTAGCTCTCTGAAATCAATGAGCACGAGTGGGTAATGTTTAAAAGACAAACCGGTCACACAGTGGGGTCCCATATCCTTTGGCGATCTGCTCCATTTTGTAGTTGTAAGCCAGCACAAAAAGTGTCTTCTGCAATCTGCTCATCTCATCCACCTTAATCATCACATTCTTATAAATACGGTCCATGATCTCCTACAGAGCAACAAAAAGCGGAGAAGAGAAAAAAAACGATTCACATACTAAAGAAGACAGAGGAATGAGGAATGTCAGAGACCATGCGTTGGTGTACTATTACCGGAACGGCTGCCATTAGCGTGGGTTTCAGTACACTCGTGTCTCCTTTACTGCCTTTTTTAATTTTGGTTGACTGCATGAGAGAAAAACAACCCCATTATAAGCAGAGAGAACTTTACACGTGCAAGACTGAGTGTGAGCGCATCTGGTACGTCCGCATACGCCCTTGTTCGTGAGCAAACGTGCATTTACCTGATCAGCCAGAGTCTGTGGTGACGAGTAACCGATGCGGCAGCCGTGAGAAATGCACACAAGCTCTGCACTGAGCTCCAGCACGTGTGCCAGTGGCAGATAGCCAATGTAGGTCTCGTTCTCACTGTGCAAGACGAAACACAAACCAGACGGTGAACAAAAGTGTCATCAGCACTACCAAACTCCCTGCGTTTGATCCAGGCTAGAACAAAAGTAACACATGCTTGCTGGAAGAGCTTTTTTTAAATGACAATAATCAAACTGCCCCCCCCCTTTATGGAAACGTTTAGACCGTACATTCCCAAACTATGACGCCCTGCAATATAAGGCTGTCAGTTTGGTTCAGAAATATAATTTAAACGTTCGGCTTATTTTATCAGAGGAATCAAAATGAATTCGCATTTTATTTTTTCAAAGGTTATATGCATAAGTAAATGAATACGAGAGCAGTGAAAATTTTTTAATTTTCATAGGCTCGGTGTTATTTTCATTAGAGATAATAATACTGTAAGCAACGTTACAGGTTAGGAAAAGAAAATGTAATGAGTAACATTTTAGTTTTAAAAGCTCTCGCCATTCACATGAACATGGCTTTACTCCAAAATGCTGGTGTTTTGTTGTTGCTGCTTTATTGCAGGGTCGATTCTAAGCTACTTGTTCTTGTTCACAGCTAATCTGTTCAACAGAAGAATTAGCAATGAAAACTCCTCCATCCGATTACATTTCCAAGTACCCGTACTTATCTACTCATGTGCAAGTGTGTCACGATGCATGCTTAGCTAATTCAAAATGGTGGGCAAGAACAATTGGTCTCCAGATCATAAGTTTACCCTTCAAACATTAAAGAAGTTGAATCCATTTTCTGATTTTCTGCTTATATTATAAGACTACAGTATAACTGCATGAATATTATACCATTGCAAAATCAATAGTATATCTAACGGTGGCCTAAGACTTTTGCATAATACAAAATTGCATAATTTTGGAATAGGTTTTGCTACGCCTGCTAAAATAAAATAAATTTACTCACCATGATTAGCTTCTCCTTACAGAACCATATGACATGTGATATGATATGCTGCTATGGCAAAACTTAAACTAAACACATTTTTAACAGGTTGTTCATATGAAGTTTAGCTGAAATCTGCGATCAGAATCATTTTACTAATAAATCACTTCATGTAAAAATAGCCACTGTGCACTTGGTCTGGTTTTCCCTGCTTGATCAACGAATAAGCAGCACATTAACAATGACATTCAGAAAAGATTTTATGACTCTGTTTAAACTTTTATTGAGATGTAGGTAATAAGAAAATCCGCTCATAACACTGGACCACTCATTTCCCTGTTTTGTTTATCGCTTTTTTTGCCACTTCAAACGAGAGGTGGTAAAAGTCCACAAGAAACCCTGGACACGGTTCATTTCGGATTAAATCTTGAGGAATTATGGTGTTAGAAAATGTTTGCTACTTGGTGAAATCAGGTAAAAGGTCACATCAGTAATGTCCCAAGTAACCAGCTCCTGCCTGTTATGAAGTAGCCAAATAAAGAATTTTAAGCCCACTCTGATAGATACAAATATGAACGAATACAATCAGGAAAAACATGAAGAGAACGAGCAAACAGTGTAGCTACTGTCAAATCACAAAGGCGCCACATCGATGTACTCTAAGAGAAATAAAACATGTTCAATATTTCAATTTCTTCATATCGCTGGAAAGCCTGGAATCATGAATGGCTGATGTGTAACATGCATTTAGTAAAAATTTCATGCGATCCTCCTACTATGGATGGAACTCTCAAAAGGACAGGTGAATCATTAAAAGAAACTTACTTCAGGTCGGGAATTCGTTCGGCCATGCCGGTTACCCCCGAGATGAGGTTGCTGTGAGATATCATGACTCCTTTAGGAATGCCAGTAGAACCGCTGGTGTACATAATCACTGCGATGTCAGAGGGAACAGGCTGCTTTCGTTGCACCATAACTGAAAAAGGATTGGAACTACTGAAACCCCAAGCTTAGACTTTTAACTGAAAGCATTACAGTCTAGCAGTTACATAAAGTTCCACTACATAAAGGAATAGAAGGAACAACCGAAAGCTTACAAACAGTGTTTGGGATTCATTTAGCAAAAATTGTATGAGGGGGAAAAAACAACACACACACACAAAAACACACACACACACAAAAACACACACACACACACACACACACACAAAAACACACACACACACACACACACACACACACACACACACACACACACA
>JAUZST010013897.1:0-10826 GCA_034779995.1 Parotocinclus haroldoi
TCTAAGATGTTTTACCTTTAACTTATTATTATTTTGTACTTAACTATTGTAAGTCGCTTTGGACAAAAGCGTCTGCCCAATGTAATGTAATGTAATGTAATGTAACCTGCTTTTCAAACACACACACGGACCGTGTTCCCTTACAGACCATGCGTTTTTGTGAGCGTTATTGTGAATCGTCTTACATTATTGCACATGCTACTGCGCTTGCGCACTTTTTGTTGTGCAGCTTATTGTCCTGTGTAGCACCTCGGTCCCAGACGAACATTGTTTCGTTTCACTGTGTACTGTACACAACTGTACATAGTTGATATGTGTGAATGAGTGAATGCTCCTTTTGAGGGTATCTCAATTCACTCTGTACCCTTATATCTCTTTATCTTTTAGCTGTCAGCCAAGTCGTTCCCTCTGTGCATGAGGCAGTTGCACAAAGCCCTTCGAGAACACCACCACCTGCGCCACGGCGGCCGCATGCAGTACGGCCTCTTCCTTAAGGGGATCGGGCTCACTCTCGAGCAAGCTCTGCAGTTCTGGAGGTCCGAGTTCATCAAGGGCAAAGTGGATGCCGACAAGGTAAATCCAAAGCTCTAACTTAACTCTGAATGATGCGCTTTTTTTGTGCTCGATCTCATTTGACCGTGCCTTTCTATTCCGGGCTGCTGACGGTCCCCTGTACCGCTTTGTCCTTCTGCGCTCTGATCTCGTACGCGTCACTTAGACTAACGAGCGTTCTCGTACTGGAGGAGATTCTAGAAATTTGACACCAACTCTCTGAATCCTTAATTAAGACAAGCTGGAGAATACAGTGCTTTCTGTGTACACGGTACATTTAACAAGAAAATTACTCTTCCCAATCTGAGTAGTCAGTTCTTCTCCTCCTCTCAGCCAGCCCTGGAATGTTTATTCCCAAATGATGCCCAATCACGGGGAGGCTAATGAAATTCACGTTCTTACCTGAGAATGTCTGGTCTGATGGGGATACGTTTAAATATATTCAGTTTCTCGTGTGAGGCAAATGCAATCAGTGGGCTAAAATCCACCATCATTCAAGATAGACCTGTTCACTGGCTTCTTTAAATTCAGATTTGTCTTACTTGGGTCATTATTTATTTTGATCGCTCTCTTACTGTATGCAATGTGCATTTTAAGTGAACCCGCCAACTGAAGGACCTTTTCTAAATGAAGTGCTGCTGGAGAGCTTTTATTACGCTCCACAGCTTGATGTTACCCCTTTTCCTTGGGCTAGCTGCTATGATTTTATGTTAGGGTGGCAAAGAAAACTATCAACATTGTTGCAGTGCCGTTGTGAAAAAATCCTTGTCATTTTAGTGTAAAGTTAATGTATGTGATATTTTATTGCAGAGTAAACTTTCATTTGAATAGTTTCAAATAAAGTTTTAAAGTTCCAGCAGCCACAAATGCCAAATGCGACCAATATCCGCTCACTTTAACAACAGAGGTCTTAAATGCTTAAACGTTTTAATAGGAATGGAAATAGGAATGCTCACCTCAACAGCCAGTCAATGCTGCAGATCCACAAGCAGAGGTGGGAGTTTAAGAGCCGAAGTGTCATTCGCTTGAAATCTAATTACAGCAGAGCAGAGCCTTTAATTGCTTGATCATGTTTGGACTAGAGACAGTTCTAACTTGGTTGATGTATTTAGAGACTATTGTGTGCAAGTTACTTGTGTTTGTGTATGATTTTCTGCTCCTTATCTGTTCAGAGGCATACGTGTCTGTCCTATTGTAAGTAGTACTCCTTTTCCATCTCTGGTGCTCTTTTATGACATCTTCTAGACACAGTACTTGCATTAGACAATCTTCTGGTTAAGAGTAGTTTTCTAAGGTCTTGAAATCAACTTTTGAAGTTTTTTTTTTTTTAATCCTGTCTTAAGTTTTCAGCAAGTGGTCATCAGTGCTTGAAGAGGCTTTGAGCCTTACAGAGCCATTCTAACTGGTAACATGATCTATTCTCTTAATAGCTGATGGAATAGGAATAGGAATTCACTGTGCCTATAGGGTCTTGTAAATTTTGGAAAAGCTGCATTTGTTATGCTGAAGACCAGCTATGTGTTTCTGACAGCAACCCCTGCACGGTATTTGCTTTTTGCATATTGTAGGTCTCTGCCTGTCTATCTGTCACTCCTGGTTCTATGCGAGAGCTTGTTTTCAGGTGTGCAATGGACTGCATCAAGTCTTGCAAATGACAATTTTTATTTTCTTTTTCCTTAAAAAGAAAACAAGAACAAGACAACATATTTGGAAGATTTTGAACACCCAGACATGTTATTGATTTAAATGAATATAAATATTGTACAGCTTTGACAGTTTATAGGTCTAGCACTTTGTTTCATCCAGGTGTGTAGGCTTTGAAAGAAGGCAATGCTGCAAAGTGGTACAGCTGCCTATGTGGCATACGTTCCTCATACATTCACAATGGGAAACAGGAAACACAAGAATCAGACTCTCTTTAGAATCATGGAGTGTGTTGGTATTACTTCGCTGATGTGAGCCATGTCAAAAAAAGGATTTTCCAACTCCGACAAATTCATAAGTCTAAAAAGTGACACTGAACCACCGTTTGGGCAAGAGGTATCGTAATCATTTTTACTGGCCCTAGAATTTATATGGAACAGTTTGTGAATGTCCCAATTCAACCCAGATCTTTCCAATTTGTATTTGTTACTTCGTAATACAAATTTCTAATGCTCTCCAATCTTTGTAAGCTTTAGTGTAGGG
The DNA here is from genome assembly GCA_034779995.1 of Parotocinclus haroldoi. Classification (NCBI taxonomy): domain Eukaryota; kingdom Metazoa; phylum Chordata; class Actinopteri; order Siluriformes; family Loricariidae; genus Parotocinclus; species Parotocinclus haroldoi. Next base: position 2,740 of record JAUZST010013897.1, read on the forward strand.
GTGGCCAATATGACACAATTGTATCGTGTTGTTATTCATTGTGTAATTGTCATAGACTATACATTTATCTGATATTTTATTATGGGATACTTTCATTTTGAGCAGTATAGTTTGTGTGCGTTGCCTGTAGAAGCTGATTTTACTGATTGTATATACTTTTTTTAATATTGCAAACAAAGTTTCCTGTATTTTCTGCTTGTGTTCGTACAAAGAGACTGAGAAATAATTCTACATGGTTAATATAGCATTGCTAAAGCAATGGTGCGGTAAAAACACGTGTACTACATGTGTAATACTATATAGCTGTGGCAGTGTGAAAATATCTATACATTTCTAGAGCTTGCTATCTAGTTTATACAACAAATTGGTACTGGTGGCACAGCAGCAAAGGTACTGGACTGTGGAGCAGAAGGTCCAGGGATCAAGTCTCTGCCAGCTGCCATAGTTTGGCCCTATGGCATGGCCCTTCACCCACAGATGCTTGGATTATTCTTTGTAAGATTGTATCAGCTCTGTGAAGAGGAGTGATGAATGGGGCTTGCACCCTCCATGCGAGAGCCAAGAGGATGGATGGCGAAGGTTAGGTGCACTCGTCACGTACAATTGAAGATGACAAACTTGTGATTAAATGGGAACGACATCTGTTTTGCGCTCGTGGTTTGGTTTTTATGAAATCTCACTGAGCAGCAAACCAAGCTCTTGTATCTGGAGGCGGCAACACTTAAAATATTTTTTTTTATCAGATTAAAATGAAGCATGCTGAGCAGTCTTACAAAAGCCAAAAGATCTCTACCACATCCAATCGTGAGATTTAGAAGTAAATCCAAAGGGTCACCTCACATTCAGAAAAGTTTTGGCAAATCCATTGATAAAGCGACCCAGTTTGACAAAAGTCTAGCAGCAGGAAGCACATAAATGCCATTGCATGTTACATTTGAAAGGACATGGCCCCGATTTACAGAAGTAAAAGGTAGGGTTCAAAAAGTTAATCAAATCTGTTGTACACTATTGGTTAGATGTTTTGGAACTGTGCTGTTTTTATTTTTATTTTTCCACAGATTTAGTGATGTTTATGGAGATAGCAGTCCTTTCCGGTGAATAACCTGTAAACAGAAATATAATGGGTTGAAAAACAAGGTCAGGTTGCCAAAAAGTAATGTAATTTCTGGAGGTATTTCTATCAAATCTTGAATATCAAAGCAGCGTTGGAACAGACTCTGTATTCTGGAGGGATCTCTTCTTGGTCAGGGGTTAATCCTATAGCAAGACAGTGAGTGCGTTTACATGGATTTAATACTCTGATAACTGCAAAAAGTGATTTAGTCACTAATCCAATCATGACCTTTGGTAATGAGATAATGGAAACGCTCTGGGTTTATAGAACGATGGCAATAATCAGTTATCTAATAAGCCAGTAAGTTCACAAAAGAATGTGGTGTAAACTTGATGATAATTAAATTCTTACTTTCCTCAAGCACATGCAGTTTGAAGGCCATTTATAATGTTAAATAACTATTTAGCTGAAGTCGGAATTAAATTATGTAGATTTACAGAATTAGAGTAATGTAAAGACCAAGGATATCTAAAATCTCACTTATAGACTGATGTACATAAAAAAACAAAACAAATTGATATAATACAGTATAACATGCATTTTATACCCATGTTCACACCCTAGTTTTTTTCTTATTCTTTTTGGTTTTATGGTGATTGGTATACCATATTTATCACGGTGCAATATCTCCACCGATCTCCGCTGTCTAGTCCTAGATTTCTAAATCGAGTCCTGGACCATAATCCGATCTTAGACCTTTGAACTATTCTGTTTATATGCTCACTTGAATAATTAGATAAATGCAGAAATCTGGTTATGATACAATTAAGTGTATTTAAATGCACTTACTAACACTTCAGGCTGTCAGAAATACCTTAGACGGCAAGAACAAGAAAGCATGTTGGGGAATTTAAGGAATACTTTGAAGTAGCAATTTATTAAATTATGGGAATAAAATAGTTATTTTTATTTTATCTCTGGCTTTTAAAGTACTTTCTCAGCCATGTTCTAGACTGGAGCCAGTACCAGTTAAATGCATCTTCCAGTAGTTTTTGATAGAATTTTTAGTTTGGACTCGATTTGAAAAAGACAAAATATTTAAGCAGATCTATGGTTAAGCAGAGCTGGTTTACATTTATGGTATATAGCAGACGCCCTTATCCAGAGTGACTTAGAACTGATAGTCTTATAATTCAAGCAATGGTGGGTTACATACTTTGCTTAAGGACCCAATTGTGGCAGATTTTCTTCATGGTTTGATGAATTGTGTTCAGAGATGCTCCACTGTATGTCTTGGTTGCAACTAGTGGTTACTTGAGTTACTGTTGCTATTCCTCCAGCTTGAATCAGTCTGGATGTTGTCCTATGGCATCAACAAGGCATTTTCACCCAAATAACTACTGCTCATTGGATATTCTTCTCCTAAAGGCTGCGCATGAAAATCCTAGTAGATCAGCAGTTTCTGATCAACTCAAACCAACTTGTCTAGCACCACTAACCATACCATGTTCAAAATCCCATTTCTGTCCCGATCCCTTCTTCAGCAGGTCATCTTGACTCTAGATTGATACCATGTGTTGCGCTGCTGCATTGTCTTTGGGTGATTAGATGTTTGTGTTAACATGTCGTTGAAACGGTGTACCTAATGATGGAGGTGTGATTTTGATCACATCGTCCCTTGCTCAAGTTCACAGGCTTTTAAAAGTGCTGCAAAATGGCAAGAAGTGGAACATGCAAGATATTTGTTAATTCAAAGAAACGTTAGTTATGCCTTCATGGCAACGAATGTATTTTTCCCCTACCATATTTTGAATATTCTGCCAAGCTTGTTTAATTTATGTATTAAAGAAACTATAGTACTGAAATAACGAATAGCTTGACACCAAATGTTTTTTTTTTTTCCTTTGCCTTTCTTTCCCTCGAGCTGTTTTTTATCTTCTAAATAAGCATAATATTCTGCTAAATGCATTATTCATGCTTGAGCCTGCACTGACTGCAGCAGGTCTGTTGAGCCGTACAGAGCTGGTAATGCTGTGATGGGCTGTTGCCTTGCACTGTGAATGGAGGTGAATATCTGCACCTGAAGTAATCTAAAACCAATAAACCGAACAATGGATCTGTCTATTTCTGCACACACTGCACTTCCCTTCGCCCGTCTATGAATTGGTGTGCAATTTTCTGTGACAACATTGTAAAGGCAAAGTGGAGACAAATTAAGGTTGTTTTCAACAGAATGCTACATTTCCATTTTGGCAAAAATAAGATGTCACTTTGTGTGACAAAGAAGATGAATGAAGATCAAAAGGACAGCGAGTTTGTAAATGTGTTTGTAAATGTGCAGGGTTGGAAATGGGTTTCAGGAAGCCACCCAAGAAAAGAAGAAAATAATCAGTAATAAATGTCTTTTCCTAATTTAGTGTGATTTCACGAAGAAAGAAAAAGCCTGGGTGTAGCAGACTGGTTTTTAATCTGTTCTTTTTAAATTAATATTGATTTTATTGCAGCAAACACAAAAAACAATTTTATAGATGCACAAACCTCAATGTTTCCTTTTTGTAGCAGTATGAGTATTCATGCTTTGAGTATCAAGTAATACTAATTCTTTTGTCGCTATATAACTTGTGGCAACACAGACTCTAAGCACTGATAAAATGTGCATCCCTATTTTTGTGCCCTAATACGAATTATATTAATACGGATATTCGTTAGGTATTACAAATTAATAATAAGTAGTTTGGGCAGCACGGTGGCTCAGTGGGTAGCACCGCTGTCTCACAACAAAAAGGTCCCGGGTAAATGGAGAGCAGTGGAGAAAGCAATAGCAAACTACTCCACTATCCTTCCGAAATACTTCATGGATCACATCGGTGAAAGACAGAAATGTGTGGAGATCGATGATCCATCAAGTGACCGACAGTCGGCCGTGACTTAATCGCATTAAGTAGTTCAGATACCACATTTAGTACTTTACAATATTGAAACTTCAATCTTTAAGAAAATGCTTAACAATGATGGAAAAGGAAATAGAAGCATTAGGTGTTTTCTGACTTTTCAGAGTGTAATTCCCTTTACTTATCAACAGGTGTCACAAGGGCTCAGTCGTACTAGTTTTCTGTCAGGTGATTTGTGACAGATCTGTATTTCCTGTTCTTATTTTCAAGACTTCAAAAAAATTTAACAATATTCTTATTACAGTGGCACATGTCAACGAGTGGCATCCTTTTATTTTCAGTTAATTCAAAAACGATACAGTTGAAGGTACAATGTATGTCAGCAGTGAAGAACATCTTGTTCATTGTCTGGTAATAAACCATGAAGTCATTTGTCAGAAGCAAGGAAAGTGGATATACACACTTATTTGATATGGCAGACTATTTTGTATTACATGCTATATTCTAACTTCTCTGAGAGTATTGTGTGCGCTGTCTTTCTTTTCCTTTGGTTTTCTTGTTGGCCATCCTTCCTTTAAGATTCAATGAGCACTCAGCCATTTTTCGCACCTCACAGCTGGCATGAAACAAGCTGCATTTCTAAGAGGCACTTCTGCTCTGACTACCGCTAAGCCACTTTCACACACTTGAGAGCAATCTGAGGGTGTGTGTTTACCCCACTCTGTCTCTCAGCTCTCTTATTTCACATGTCAGGCAGGAGGAAAATATTCAGACGTTCACATTCTGTGGTGGTTATGCACCGCCACTCCCAAAAGTGGTCCATTTTTGGGGTGGCTGCCTCTCCTCAGTATGGGCTCTCAGGTGGAACCCGGTGAGGCCACGCTCACCAGCCATGGTCAAAGTCACGAGACAGGTTGATGTGCTGCAATATGACTGATGTATGAGACCTGTCAGAGACGACCGAGCATGAGAAGAGCCCCGTTAATATTCCAATATCACCTGAGGCTGGGGGAAAATGAACCCCAGCAGCAAACCTCAGTCTGTTCACTTGTACAAAAATGTAGGGCTTCTGTTAGGTGACTACAAACTGTAATTAAATAAGTCTACTGTTACATTGTATATTTATTCCATTTTTACTTCTTAAATGCGCATTCAGACATTGTGAAATGTGTGTTTCAAATTTCAGTCTGCTCCTGCATATTCTGGATAGGATCACAGAGAGGTCCGATGCCAATGTCAGAATTTTCAGAACAGCCTGTGCTCATGCACCCTGACTGGGGTCGCAGTACAGATATGTGCCCTTTAACGGCCAACCTGTCAGTGTATGTTCACATTACTGACTTTAAAATTCATAATTAATAATTAAGGGGGGAGGGATCTGTCTAAACTCTTGAATACTGTGAGCATAAACAGCTGGTCTCTTCAAAGACCAGTCAGCACTGTGGATCCACGACCTGATAGGGGAGTTATAGAGTGGAATTCCATCACTCATGTGACATCCTTGCTTGATAGCTGCCGTTTGGAGTGGAGATGGTTCTAAATTAGTTGATATATTGGTTGATGTCTTTTTTTGTGTTGACCATTGTGTAGATGAGCTTTCACTTCTTATTTGTAACAAGCTGTAAATGTCCTAAGTGTATAAGCCGATCCTAGTGTAAGTAGTACTCCTTTGTTTGTCCCCCTGCTACCTTTATATTCTCTTTAACCTGTAACTATACAAATTGATTCACATTCATTAGTTGAACCCCTGTTTCCTCTGGCTGATCTTCCATGTTGTTCGTAATACTGTTAATTAATATTGAATTATTAGTTAAAATAATGTTTTAATATTTAATTGTTATTTGACATTTGTCTCCCTTCAAACAAAAGTGTCAGGTCCATCATACCAAACGCATACCTGTATCTGAGACGGGACGTTAGAGATTACAGTTTTACAACAGTTGTGCTTTGTGCTTATTAGAGGCATTTTATGTAGAACCCCAGATGGTACTGATTTTGTCTTTTTCATTCCTCCATCAATTACCTTTCCTTGCGTAAGATCGAATTCTGACGTTCCCTTTTCGATTCAGCTAAAGGACGGTTTGACGTGAATAAATAATAGTCCCTGTGGCTCTGATTCGGCTATCAGGTTATGACATCTCATAAATATTGCATGTAGGCCAGGTCTTTATGCCCCTGTTCTATATCATTGACACTCGGCTTGTTCGTTTCTGATTTGTGCTGTAGGCCAAGGATTTGTGCTTCTTTTCTGGCTAGTGTTCACACTCCTGCTAGAGTATATACCGTGTTAGGTGTGCCGAGGTGAAACTCATTAGACTTGATCTTGTGCTTGGTATAGCAACTCACTCTGTACTGACTGGGAAGGATTGCCTTGAGTGTTAACGTGCTTTATCACTAGATAAAGTCAGAAAGAAATTCTGGTGCAAACTCGAGCTCATTTTTCTTACCCTCTTTTAGAAGAGCAGATGTTGGCAGCATGTGGAGCAGCTGCTAGTCCCCTTTAAATTACAAGTCAAGTGGCTAAAGCGTAGGTTAAGCACATATTCCAGCAGGTCGAACCGAACTATGTGACGAGCCTGATATGTGTCGCTTGATGATCTGGCTTATGAAACCGAGCTTTTATGTATAATGGAATTATCGCCCGACAATTGGAAAAACTTATAGTTTATCACATCGACTTGTGTCACAAAATACAAGCTCTATAGCAGTCTTTTTGTTGTTTGGTTCATATGATAAGGCAAGATGACAGAACAGGGTCATTTCGAACAGGAGAGACCTGCTGGCACAAAATAAGGAGCTCGTACCCAAAAGAGGAGCTACTTCTGCCGCATGGGCAGAGTTAACTGAGTTAAAGAGGCTCAACTAGCCTTGCTGACCAATTATCGTTATTGAGAAAATCCCAGAAAATATTGAGATACAATTGTTTGTCGATATCGGACACCCTTGTTTTTACCATTATATAAAATTACAGGTCCAATAATTAAGGATTTTGGCCATATTGCCCACACCTTCTTGAATAAATTATAAGTGTATGTTATAAATGGTCCAGAAACGTACAAAGTGATACACAAGATACTCAACACTTTAAAACTGCAGCCTGTTATTAGGCTTTTTTTTCTATATCATTACTCAATTCATTTAAACAGTTACAGAACACATTTACATCAGTTTGACTTAACTAGCTGGCATCAGAGTAAGTGAAATGGAGTGCTTTTCTTTTCTTACGTGTGCCAGGACTAAATGAATAGCTGAGATGTTGCCAGAGTTGCAACTTGTTCTTGAGCTTAATTTACAGACTGCTGATTATGCATTGTCTGATAATGAAAAATGGGTCTCTCAAGAGAATCGGTGGCATGTTTCATTCAGTGACAAATGTCCAGTTTTCTCTTTGCTTAGTTCACATTTTGTTGCTAGTGTTTAGTATTAAAATGCGCAATAATTTCATCGAAAAAACTCCCTTGGTATTCTTGTATCCTGCAAAAACACAAATCATACTTTTATGGGGTTAAGCGTTTGAGGATAATATACAGCACCTCCGGTGCCTGCAGTGTCTTTGCAATTGTTCTGTTAGTTACCTTAAAGCTGGGATGTTGGCTTATACCCTGGATAAATATTTGACAAAAATATGAATGAAATGAAAAATGAGCAACAAAATGAATATGAAGTGATTTAAAAAAAAAAAAGAAGGGTTTTCACTAAACAAAAGCACCAGAAATCCATATAAAGTCAAATAAAGTTGCTTGATTATGCAAATATAATCTATCTTGATTGACTAGCAAGTGACATATTCATTAAGGTGTGTGGGGTGTGTGTGGGGTGTGTGTGGGGTGTGTGTGTGGGGTGTGTGTGGGGTGTGTGTGTGGGGTGTGTGTGGGGTGTGTGTGGGGTATGTGTGTATGTGTGTATATGTGTATATGTGTGTATATATGTATATGTGTGTGTATATATATAGATAGATAGATAGATATAGATATAGATAGATATAGATAGATATATATATAGATATATATGGGTGTGTGTGTGTGTGTATATATAGATATAGATATAGATAGATAGATAGATAGATATAGATATAGATATAGATAGATAGAGATAGATATAGATATATATGGGTGGGTGTGTGTGTGTATATATATATGTGT
>JAUZST010013898.1:0-10826 GCA_034779995.1 Parotocinclus haroldoi
ATATATAGTGGTGGGAATGTCATGGTTTGGAGCTACATGAATGCTGCTGGCTGAGGGAAACTGGGCAGCCTTAACGTCAGAAACTGGGCAGAAGGTCAGAATTCCAACATGACTACGACCCCAAACACACCTCCAATCTGCCTACAAGATCAGAATCAGAATCCGATTTTATTGCCATTGTCAGTGAACAGGATTCACGGACTAGGAATTTGTTTCGGCATAAAGGTGCACATGGAACATGAAGAATAAAATACAAAATAAATCTCAAATTTATCTTATTTTACAAAATAAATAAGTACAAAGTAAAATAAAAATAAAATACGATAAATTCTATATAAGGGTATGTGCAACAGAGAGCAATAGTGCTACTTAAAATTGTAAGTAAAATGCAGTGTTAGAGTTATTGAGGTAGAGCTTTTGGTAACGAGATTATAAACTGTAAAAGATGACCACTGCCTTGATAAAGAAACTGACATTCTGCACAATGGGTGTACTCAGACTTTAATGGTTGTATGTTGTGTTATTTTGAACGTAAAGCAAATTTACACTGTTACACGAGCTGTAGATTGAATAGTTCACATTGTATGAATGTGTCATATAAATATCTAATGAGGCAGAGACAATCAGGAAGTGCATCTATCTTGAAGTATTACGTAAACCTTGGCCACTTACCAAATTGGAAAACATAGGTTTGTATGTGTTTATTTAAGTTTGAGGAATTACTCATAAAGTACTTAAATTTGACTGCTTTTCTCATTTTTGAATCATTTGTTGTTGTTGCTGTTTTAAGGAGTAAAACCTATGAAATCTACACAATACTGCAGAGGGCATAATTTCTTTTTATGATATAGTTATACAGTAAGTGACAGCACATTATTTTTAAGTACTTTGTAAAGGCTGCCTTACCACTCTGATACCAGTATGTTCCCTCAGGTCATACGTCGCTTCACAGCTCAGTACACTAACCTCGTATACTTCAGATCCGCACAGCTGCCGTCTGTGTCCTTATATTCTTGCAGACGCTCAGCATTTCATCACATCCTTCATAATATTACTTCAGTTTCCTTTATTTATTTATTTTTTCTCCATGTTCTACCCTGACCAGTGGTTCAGGCAAAACATGCTTAAACATGCATAACAGCGCTCTAATCAATAATGCAGCTGCATTATTTGGACTTACCTGCATTTCCTGCACATGACGATGAATGGGAGTTTGCTTTAATAGGTCCCAATGTTCCAGATATACATTGATGAGTCAATAGAATATGATCAGTGTAGGACCAACTGCGAAAAAACAATCTCAACCAATTGCAGTTGTAATGCCAGATGGGTCAACATCACTTACAGACAATGAAGTTGTCAGGACTGTTTGAAAGCTGGTACCAGGGGACACAGAGATGGTGTTAAATCCTACCTGTTTTAATTAGAGAGCCATGCTTTGGTAAACACAGCTGTAGGCTTGTTTAGTGCTAGCGCAGCCTGTGAAAAGCCAGCTGTGGGACAGGCATCCCTGTCAGCAGCACAATCCTCCCCTGAAGAGAGCTAATCAGTCCTTCTCTCTTGGGGACAGCTGGACTGCAAAGGGTTTTATTTTAGCTGTTAGATTAGGCATCAAGCCCTAACTTTGTTTGACCTTATTTAGGATAATGTGTAAGAAACATTTGTGTAAAAAAAGCCTTTTTTATATATCATAAAATAAAGACCTATGGTAGTGCCTCACTTTACATAACCTTGAAACTTGGGCTATACCAAGTCCACCCTGCACAAATGACACAATAAAAATACACTGGATGTTCCCAATACATTAAATAAGCTTTATCCACATGTTCACATTTTTCAGTGTCTTATTCTTATCCTCCACCAGTCAGTGGGTTTGCCAGAAGGTCTCGGTTGGCCTTGAGTGTCACCCAGCACTCAGCAGGACCCAAGGACACTGGAAAGGACTCTGAATCCATAACCATCACATGAACAAGATAAAAATACTCTGCTGACAAGTCAATTAATCAGGTATTCAAGGTGTCACCGTAGTATATGCTAGTAAAGAAGTATACTGCATTGTGTTTATAGGAGCATTATAAAAGGCTTTATTCAGATTCTTGGCTGTAAATTTCATGGTGAATACATAGGAGCACAAACATCAAATCATTTTAGTCCAAGTGCCATAAGCGTATGTAACAGATTGAGGCACAGGCAGATGCATGAATGTGTTTCCTCTAACAGAGACATAACATCCATAACAAAATCCCCATAAGAAGAGGCTTTCATTGTCCTCACCCTGAGTGCTTATACCTACACTACATTAAACTGCAGACGAGTATGTGTGACTCCTAAGTAATACATTCAACCAGCATGTGTAAAGAAATCTTTGCAGGAATCTGAGCTGTCAATCAGCCCATGTAACTCAGGATGTGTGGCCCTCTGTCTGAGGTGCTGTCAGGTCAGTGTGAACTCATCAGTAGCTCCAGAGCAGAAACCACAAAAGACAGATCAGGCTGTGTGCTGTGTTTACATGGCGCTGACTCATTAAAGCTTACATGCCAAGATGATTTAGCTGTGATACAACAGTTTGCTCATTAATGATTGAAATTGAATTAGTGCTTCCCACCATATGTGAGCATATGTGTTCAGGCTGAACAACTCTGCGTTTCCATCAGGATCAGAACAGATTATCAGATAAAATTTGCAGCAGATGAAAAAGAGCTTGAACGATTACTGCTGTTTGTCCTTTCAGAATGTATTGCTTGAATGACTGCCTTTTAGCATGCCATCACATCTTTACTCATCCATCTGAGTCACCAGATTTTAAGTGTGTCATCAGTGATAATAATTATATTCTCAATAGTTTAGAATCATGCCCTTGTCATAGTTGTATGATAGGAGTTTTCCTTTTGGTAGCACTGCACACTGAATGTTTTATAACTGATCGGATGCTCTTTCTGCTGACGTTGAGTGTGGACCCTCAAGAACTAGGGAAAGTCTTGAGGGTTTCCATTACTACACATGATCGATGATCTCCCTGACAGAACACACAGGCAAAACTTCTTTGCCCTTCCACAACGTATTGTGGTATTGATTTCAAAGCAGGCCCTTGATGAAGGGCTTCTCTTTTGATAAAAACTCTCACTCATGGCCGACAGTATTATTGCGGTGATGTACAGCCCACTGTAAGGAGACAACATGTTGCTACCAATATTTTAACCTTATCCACTTGGATATAATTAGTCCTATAGCTCTCATTTTTATATTGCCATCTATTATGTAGTTTTGCATAATGCAATTAATTTTCTTAGTTTTCTGTTTTTTACTGAAATACAGGCAATTATCATGCAGATGTGTTCATTTAGATGGATTGTTTTAGTAATCATTGATTTCAATGATATATAGAAGCATAATGATTTTTCCAACATTGAGAAGTGTTCTACTAGACTTGCAAGTCTTTACTTTTTACAGAATCCTGTAGTTTAGCCATCACTACAACAGTGTGACTAGCCTCAGGGAAAATCAACTTTAGCCCAGTTGTGCACTTTACCCCAAAGCTAAGAATCTTATTGTTGCTCTGATTATGTCCTTTGGACAGTTTGGTTCAACAAAAGCCTTAGATATATAGACTCATGTCTTTCAATGGAAGTTTAATTGTTAATGAAACCAATTCACCTCTGCATATTAAATGTGATGACACATATCACACTTAATTAATACAGTGCTTCATAGCCAGGTTTCTAACTAACAGGAATTCAGTTTATGTGTTTTAGACCAGGCTGTGTTAAGCTTGGAGCAAATTATAACTTGACATTTGCATTCCAGATTTTGTGAAGCCCCACACTGCAGCAGATTTTCAACTAATGCAGAAAGCAGACAGTGTTGTTTAATTAGATTCTGTGCCTATTCACAGGCGAGACAGCATAAATTCTACACACCAGAAGAGAGGAACCGTAGGAAGCCATCCTTTGTGAGAAGGCACTCAATTTTAACACAAACAAATATAAGAAGGCTCTTATGTTAAGTTAATTTAGTATTTCAAGAGCACCATGTTGGATTAAGTGTTTTACTACATTGTGTGAGATTCCTATTCTGTCTGTCACCTGTTAACATTGTATTTAGCTGCCTTATTAGACATTAAATGCATTACAGAAAACAAGGATCAAAATACCCACTAGAGTGATTACTGACTTTGGTTTAGCCCACAGCATTATATATAATGTAAAAGCACATACAGTATATTCAGGTGAAAACTGCTCTATATTTGTCTGTGAAGGCAATTTCTGTTTTTACACTGGCATATTTCTTTCGTCTTATCAAAGCGCTCAGCAAAATTGTTTGAACTGCACTTTGAAGCTGTCAAATCCCTGCTGTCAAGCAAATTGTGATGGACCACTAGTTCCATCTGGCTCAGATGTGTTGAATCAGAATATATTTTCTTCAACTCTGTTTGATTACGTCCCTTTATTAAGTACAGATTTCATTGTTTCTCTTTTCAATATGTTCCTTTCCTACATCATCAAGCAGCTTGGTTTTATGCAATAAGGCAATAAAGCTATAAATGAAACTGCTCTTGCATATCCTGAAATAAACTGAATAATTTGATTTGACATCATTTGATTTATGATGAACCGCATAACTTTATACAAGATCATTTTGCTGCTCTAATGGGTGATTAATTCGGGGTCTCTTTTACAATCTTTACCTAATTTGTTTCACAGTTTTCAGCATGAACAGCATTTTGCTGCTGCAGCAAATGCTTAAATGGCCATTTATGTACAAGCTGTGACGAGGAGTCCTTTAGTCCTTTGTGTCCTTTAGCCATCCTGTGGGAGACATTCAAGGCTCAGACTCCTCCAGAGTTCATCCTAATTGTCTGTTTTTTAGAGTGGGAGGAGGTTGGGAGGGTCAGTAATAAGTCAGAATGTGATTCCTCTGTTTTCCCGTGTGGCTGAGAGAGTGGCCTGGAGATGCACGTACTGTATTTGATCCTTGCTCCGAAGGCACCACCCTGACAGCAGGAGAGCAAACAACAGAACAGCATAATGAAGGATTTGGACTTTGAGAACAACTTAAGTTTGATAGAAGGAAAAACCAAAAAGGCGTCCTGCATAAATACATTAATAATATATTTTACTATTCCCTAACTAAACATTTTGTGTTCTTTCCTAGTTGTTGTGGCACCAGTTCTCACACCTAGACACTAACTCACCCTATATATACATTATTTTCATAATATATATTATTAAATCAAGCTTTGACTTTTGAGTTGATGGTACTCTCATTTAGATCTATTACATTTGTTAAATCAGTTCCAATTTAACATTACCCCATACATAAGTCAGTTGATGAAAATAGGATTAAACAGGATGTTAAGCACACATTCATGTGCATTTTTTGTGCATTTTATTATGGTATATAACAATGTACATTACACATAGTAACAGATTTTAAGTGTTTAAATAGCTTAATCAATGTATTGGTGCTTAGGTCTTGCATCACAATGCAGGCTCATAGACATGTGTTTTGCATACAGTTTAGTATGTCAGAAGAGTTGGGGCTATAAACACTCACTAGTCAAGTAAAAAGTCATTATTTGCCCTCACCATACAACACCGAATCATAAAAAGTTGGGATGTTATGGAACAAAAAAAATGCATGAGTTTGTAAAAAAGCAATGAGTTTTATCTATCAATGCAGTCCAATATATTTCATGTTTTTTTCTGGTCAAATTAATTTAATTAATTTAACACTGTATCAGAAAATATAATTTCTTAATGATATAATCACATGGGGAATGTTATAATGTAGAAGTGAGGACCCAAAGATGCAGTATATTTATAATAAAGAATAACACAGGAGGAATTGGTGGAGCAAAAAGCTCCCCAGATTACAGTAATAAAATGTTAAAGCACAGCCGGGTCATGTCCCAAATGGGAACACACCTACGGCTGGCAAATGAGCGATTCTAGCACATTAGGCACGGAATCATCAGGGGGCGAGCGTGAGCTGGATATTGCGAAAAAGTCGCTTCGGGATGCGTCCGAAATGGGGTGACCCGATACATCCCTGAAACACCAGGGGGCGAGCCCAAGCTCCTGAGCACTGAGAGCGCAGGAAGAAGTATCGTCGGAGTGCGTCCTAAACGGAGCTGCGCAGCCGACTGAAGTGAAGCTCGGCCGGAAGCCGAAGGGAGACTCAAACATCGGGATACCTTGGTTCCATCCCTAACCGGCTAATTGCCTCAGGGGTTTCCCCCTTACGCATCCATCAGCTCTAAAAGCCCCGGGATGTTACCGTCTGATCTATAAATAATCGCTAGCATTTCAATAATGCGGAGAGCGACCGAGAGACCGAACGTTGTGTGACGACATGGCGACGACCAACACCGAGACTCGAACTTAAGTAACGAGAGCCCCCGGTGTTCGTCATCACGTCATTAAATTAACAGGGATATGTTTGCTTGTCTAAATGCATTGAGTTACTGCCATGTGGCTTGGTTACACCAAGAGGCTGGAGAGTGTGTGCAGTGTGCATGTGGAAACTGATTGACTTCACCAATTTAGTTTTTGTTACTTTGTTATATTGCTACAATTAAAAGAATACTACAGCACCACCCTGCTTAAAAGTAAATGCTTGATAATTCTGATAAAAGCAAAGGTTCAGGTAAATTCCTGGAGGATTTTCTTTCTGATGTTATGTGTTGCAGTAACATATGAAAAGCCCTTTTTTGAGGGCATGGTGTAGCTTGAAATAAAATGCACTGCTCCATTGGTTTGTAGTATTTAAAAAGCTGAAACAAGGACATTCATAATATACTTGTACAAAGGAAATTTAGTGCAATGTGTTAAATAAAATGTCTAAACCATATCACGTGAAGTGACTCCACAAACAAGAAATTACTCGTTTAATTACTAGTAAATATGATCAATTCAGTGGCGACATCAAGGCATTATATAAAATATGATTTCCCTTAAACGGAACATACAAGCCTAATGAAGTTGGGATGTTGTATTAAACATAAATAAAAACAGTATACATTGATTTTCAAATCCTTTACAACTTATATTTAACTGAATATGCTACAAAGACAAGATATTTAATGTTCAAACAGATAAACTTTGTTGTTTTTTGCAAATATTCACTCATTTTGAATTTGATGTCTGCAACACGATCCAAAGGACAAAGACAAGAAAAGTTGAAAAGTTAAGGAATGCTCAAAAAAACCCCATTTGGAAACTTGCACAGGTTAATTGGAAACAGGAGGGAGGGAGCATCCCGGGAAGGGTCAGTTGTTCACAAGCAAGAATGCTGCAAGGTTCACCACTTTGTGAACAACTGTATCACCAAGAAGTCCAACAGTTTAAGAACACATTTCCCATGGTGCTATTGCAAGGAATTTCAAGAATTCATCATCTACAGGCCATAATATAATCAAAAGATTCAGAGAATCTGGAGAAACCTTCGATCCCTCAGGCTGCATCTAAGATGGACTGACGCAAAGTGGAAAAGTGTCCTGTGGTCTGACAAGTCGACATTTCAAATTGTTTTTGTAAGTCATGGACGTTGTGTCCTCTGGGCCAAAGAGGAATAGGAATGTCCGGATATGTTATCAGCGCAAAGTTTAAAAGCCAGCATCTCTGATGCTATGGGGATGTGTTAGTGCCCATGTCATGGGTAACTTTTCATCTGAAAAGGCACCATTAATGCTGAAACAATTAATGTCCTCAGTTCCCAAACACTTAGTGAATATTGTTTAAAGGAAAGGTGATGTAACACAGTGGTAAGCATGTTCCTGCCCCAACTTGTTTGGAGCGTGTTGCAGACATCAAATTCCAAATCAGTGAATATTTGCAAAAAACAATAACGTTAAGTTTGAGCAATAAATATCTTGTCTTTGTAGTGTAACTAATTGAATATAGGGATGAGAATGATTTGCAAATAATCGTTTTCTGCTTTCATTTACGTTTTATACAACATCCAAACTTCATTGGAATTGGGGTTGTAGGTGGAAATACAATAAAACAGGCCCTTGCTATTATTTTGGTAATTAACTATGACATTTATCCACCGAACCCATCTTTATCAGTCGGACTGCTAATGTGATCATATATCTCTATACTGGACTACAACACATTCCCATGATGTGACATGCTGACTTGTTCTGACTTGCCAGTACTTATATTTTATTATTTTTATTGATTTATATAATTGTATCGTTCAATGTTTGCACCTGTTTGCAATGGCTGTGGCTAAAATTTTAGAATGTGGAATGTAGAAACTTTAGAATGTTTTTTTTATAGTTTCTGTATATATATATATATATATATATATATATATATATATAAATATGTGTGTGCGTGTGTGTGTGCGTGTGTGTGTGTGTGTCTCCCATCGGCGATTGTTTATACTGAATCTTAATGACTAAATTCAGGGGGTTCTTGGCTAATCTGAGGGCAAAAATAATGACACATTTATGTGAGACTGCCATTTGCTCTGTAAAGCTTAGGCAGATAAAATTGTTTAGGAGGAGAGAGGATATTGTAAGTCATTTGCCTGCCATATTAATTAATCATTTGTGTCAAGCTCAGGTTGCAATGAGGAGGCTGTCTGTGGAAATGCGTACTCAGCTCTGTGGGAGTCTGATTGCAGCTCATCGCTGAATGCCTTCGTTTATTGGGATGATTGGGTGCTGTACTGAATCCTGTGTGACTTTCTGCAATAATCAGGCAAAGCGTTCTGTATTCATGCACACGCTCAGTCCGTGATAGTGCAAGCACACTGGAACGACAGGGAAAACACTGTGTTGAATGTCACACTTGGCCTATCCTTAATGGTGTATGCTTTAATTCTACAATGTCTAACCATACACATAATTCCAGAAGGTCACTCTGTGTGTAGCACAGGGTGTACGATCAAGGCCTAATGGAAGACCTGCCATGTGTAAACCTCATTGTTTTATAGGTCACAGCCAGGAGAGTAGGATTCATTTAGAACGTAATGTTCTATTTATTGTAAACAGAATAGGTTATTGCTTACATATGCATCCATATAAAGGCTTGGTGAGTTATTATTAGATTGATACGCAAGGTGTTTCATTGTAATAAGAAGGCGATTGCATTAACACACACAATACACTGATATGCCAAAGGATCTGCCAACTCCTTTAATGTGGATCTCACACATGCGGTTTCTAAATATTTACAGTGTGTCCAACCCCCCAGAGAGATCACTTTCAAACAACACAATCACACCAATTTTCTAACATGAGAAAGGCTATTTTCTCTCTTTGAAGCATTTTCCACGGTCTGAGTGCACACTGTCCTGTTAAGCCTGGCCCCAAAAATACACAGCCACTATTGTGCTGGCAGCACTGGAGCATATGCAGCACCACTGGCCTGCTGTGCTCACACACAGAGCTGCCAGCATTCGAATCTTTGTCTTAAATGTGAAGTTGGCATGCTCCAATGGCAGTCTGCATGCTATCCCTATTTTTTTCCAATGCATCCACATAAAGCCCACGCTAGTGTGTTTGTGACGGAAGAAGAACACAGCACTACCTCCTACTGGCTCAGCTGAGATGTGACTTTACTCCCACACAAAGGTCAGAGGCTGATTCAGTCTACTCTGTGGGGTCACTTATCTCAGCAGGAATGAAAGAAAACAGTCAGTATGATTAGTGCCTGAGAAGAATGTAAACACTTATGTACACAGCTGCACAGTTAAACAATAGTATGTCATCAATTCACGTTAGAGTTCAATGTCTATTAAACTTTGTCTTATAAACGTATGTACTTTAAAAAAATCTCATTATGTCTTTTCTTTAAAAGAAGCTTGATAAGAAAATGTTATCTTTAATGTGTTCATGTCATACACATTAATGTATACTAAATTACCTTCAGAAACCATTCATGGGTATTTAATGAAAGAGAATAAGTTACTTTGAATTTAGACACACTCAGATCCGGCCAATTTAGCAATTTTCTGTTAATCTAATGCATATGTTTGAACTGTGGGAGGAAAAGTATTTTACTTTATTAGTTTTACTTAACTTACTTAATTTACTTACTGAACTGATGAGGAATTCTTTCCTATTCTTGCTTGATGTACAATTTCAGTCGCTTAACAGTTTGGGGTCTCAGTTGTCGTATTTTGTGCTTCATAATGTTGCACACATTATCAATGGGAGTCAGGTCTGGACTGAATGTAGGTCAGTCTAGTTCCCGCACTCTTTAACAATGAAGCTACGCTGTTGTAACCTGTGCAGAATGTGGCTTGGCATTGTCTTACTGAGATAAACAGTCACATCCCTGAAAAATCCAGTTAATGGGACCACATCGGGACACAGTCGTTTTGGTCCTAATAACCGGCTGGTCCGATTAAACGAACATGCTCTATGTTACAAGACAGGACGGGCTATAATTTGTGTAACATAATAAATTTTTTAATAAAATAAAAAATATAAAATATAAAAAAAAATAATAAAATATTTAAAAAAAATAATAATAAATAAAAACTTTATTGTGCACGTATAGTGAACATACAAACAAAAAATACTGTTGCTTACGAACTTTGTTCATTGAAAAATAAATTTGCAAACAAGTTTTTTGAAACGATCTACAACACAATATATAGATACTCAGCATGATAAGCATAATACTGTAAAAAACAAGTTCTTACTAAATTACAGTCAACGTTTGAGGAACTTATCCAGTGTGATCTGACGCCTTCTTTTGATGGACTGGTGGGCGTGGTCACCTCCCGCTGGTCTTGCTCTTGTCAACACAACTTTTCGGATTTCCTGACCTTTGATAAAAGCATAAATTCTCCCAGGGATCCCAAAAATC
>JAUZST010013899.1:0-10826 GCA_034779995.1 Parotocinclus haroldoi
CACACACACACACACACACACACACACACACACACACACACACACACACACACACACAGAGAGAGAGAGAGAGAGAGTCTGGAGACTTTCCATTGGCTACATTTGTCCTGAAGTTTGATATGAGGAATGTGATTAAACAATAACATTAATAATACATCATATTATTATTAAACAAGTATTGATGGGCCAGTGCACATACAACTTATAATGTACACAGATCACAAAATGCAGGGGGATTTCAAAACAAATACGACGAGGATCCACAAAAAGTGATGGGTAACCTGATCCTGTCCGTGCCCCGCCAGCGTCTGTGTGCTTTACCGTACATGGGGGCACTCTGGTTCAGTTTGACCTGCTTCTGTTGAAATCACCACCCCTTCGTACTCAATCACAGTCATTACGTTTGCATCTAATTTGCATAATCGGACAACTTTCTTTCGTTTGTAAAAGTGAAATCGAATGCTTCTTTTTTAATCGTTGGGCAAAGTCATTAACGCAGAGCTTATTTTATAATAAAAGTGTTGACCATCTTGTGGAATTTATCTAATTACTTTGCAATGTTTTACACTGTATTTATTAATGCCTTACATAATTACAGAACTTTTTTTCATTTACTGTTTGTGTGTGTGTGTGTGTGTGTGTGTGTACCTGCAGCACAGGGATGACTGGATAAAGTGCCTCATTAAATCTTCCCCAGCTTGAAGCCGTCATCATCAATCGGCCCTTTAGCAGGTACAGCAGCAGATCCTTGGCAGGCAGACTCACCTTTTAGATCAGACATAAACAAGCTGAGGGTTCATGATGCTGCGCTTACAGGCCATTTAATCCAAACAACACGCGCTCTGATGGGCCGTTTCACAAAGTCACACGGTACATCAATCCTGCCCTCAGGTGAAGCGAGAGAGGGAGAAAGGTTTTATTATGGATTTGTAGACTGCTTACAAACACCTTCATTAGTTTATCAGGAGGTCCAGATGAACGTCCAGCCTCAGGACCGTCGACACTTCCACTGGGGCCGCGATAAGAACGGCAATAAGAAAAGTCCTCAGAACGTACGACCTGAATCTGAACGACCACAAACGGCTCCGTTATAAAGTAAGAGCCGTCCCACTGAACATCCCCAAAAACGTCCATTCAGATCGCTGACCAGAACCAATTCTTTATGTACTGCTCACAAAGCGTTTTGATTTATTAGCTTTATCTTCTGTTTTTAGATTTAGCTTCAGTGTCTTCACACTCTGATTAGAAATGTAGGAATTACTTTATTCCTACATAGAACATCGACGCTGTTAGCAGGTCAGGTTTTTTTTTTTTAAGTATTTTGTGTCTTCTTCATAATATTTAAGGGGTTTTTCCTTGCCACTTTCCTGCTCCATTAGGAATTTGGGCTGAAATATTGTAAAGATGCTTCCACTGTAAAAAATAAAGCTAAGGAAAAAAACGCTTGACTTGAGCATCTGGTCTGATATCCAACCAGAACAATCAACCGAAACTGCCAACCAGGGCCAACAAGTGGAACTTCCAAACAGAATCATCAACCAGAACAATCAGCCGGAACTGTCAAACAGGGCATCAATCAGAACCTCCAGCCCGAACCATCAACAGGAACCTCCAACCAGAACATCAGTCACAGCCTCCAACTGAGAACTTCCTCTAGAGGGTCTAATACAAAACTAAGTATGAAAATCTAACCAAACGTTCATCCAGCAAAACGTCTAGCAGAAGCTCCACACTGGTCCTCATCGAAGCCTCTCCTAAAACATCTGAACAGACAGAAGCCGAATCTCAGAGGGAAACCCCATGATCACCTCTTTTGCTTGATCCTGAAGTCCGAATGCACAGATTTCATAAAGGACCAGAGGGTGGAGGAGGAAATGTATGCCTTTGCAGATGGAGGAAGCTGGTTTGGAGACGTTCTGAATGCCCAAACACTCCTTAAAGGGAGAGAATTCATCAATACAGGTAAAAGATCAAGACGAAATAAGACGATGGTTAAAACTGCAGACGTATTTAGTCTTAAAATGTCACTTTATCTACCTTAAGCACGTTCAGAGTTTGGGTGTAGGTCTCGATCTTTACTGGGAGCAGAGGGTGAGACAGAAGCTTCAGTAGGATCTTCTGACTCTCGTTCTGTAGCAGTGGACTGGCCTGAGCAGACTTTCCTCTACAAATAAATCAAGCATAAATATTATACTAATATAACACGGGCAATTATTACTATGATGACTTTATAAGTGGCGTATGATCATGTATCTTACAGGAAGGAGCAGGTGAAGATGAAATGTTTGATGAGCGGGAGTTGCTGATGGAAGGGAAATGCATCAATGGCTTGTCCAGCGAGCTCCAGCAGCTCCAGCCAGTTCTTCTCTCCCTGCAGGAACAGGTTTCAGAGTTCAGGTTTCGGTTCTCGTTCGGCCCCTGAGCACGTACTCTGTCTAAACCAGGAGTGTTACCTCGGCCTGGACCTCCTTCAGGAACGAGCACGTAGCTTCCATGGCGTTAGCGGCTCGGCTGAGTCTGCCGTAGAAAGCGTGGTTTTGGGAGTCGGCCTGTTCTAGATACGCCACGGCGGAGTCGTGAACGCCGGGAAACGCGAGGCGGAGGGGAACATCCAGGGCGAGACGGAAAAGGGCGGCTGTCGCGCTGTTAGGGAGGTTTGTACTCGCCTGTGTGGATTTAAATACGGTAAAACACTGGTTGTTATTTAAGGTCACTCTGATGCTGCTTGATAACACTAGAAATTACATTAAATTAATTTTACACCAGCGGGTCCCTAACTTTCTCGGTGCCTCTAATTTTCTCCCCACACTCCCCCACTCCGACACATTCGTACACATCTTTTGCTTCCGAACGACAATGGGATTTATGTTAAACTCCAGAGTAAAAATCTGATTAAGAAATCCGATAGTGGGAGCAGGATTTTACAGCAGTAGTCTGATTACTCATAGCGTGTATACCAGATATGTGCTTTCCTAAGCCGACACAGTTGCCAGGTGCGTATATTCTAAAGACTTTGCTTTGTTTTGCCTCCTTTTCTGTTGACATTAGCGTCTCTCTCGTGAATCTATTGACCCGGTAATTAAACAATTTAAGGAAATTTAAGAAAGGAAACGGCTTTTGTGAAGATAAAGGGCAATCTTTGAATATTTTATGTTAAGATAAGATAATCCTTTATTAGTCCCACAGCGGGACTAATATTAAATATTATAATATTAATAGTTTTTGTCTCACATTCCTGAGATTCCTGGCTGGAAGTAGAAATATGATTATTACCTGTATCACACCGAACAAACCTGGAGGTTTAAAAAAAAAAAAAATAAATAACAGATCTGATTGGTCGGATTTTCTGCCATTACCACCTTATTAAGTGCCCCCTTGGACTAGGGAACGCACCTTTTGTTGCACAATTACGGATGGATCTGGCGTTGGCTGCTTGCATTCCGGCACACAGCTAGTTATTTGTCAGGTCTACGTATTTTCTGTCGCATCCACACTTGTGTTATTAACGGATCTAAATGTTGAATCTATCTCGCACCTTCTCCACAGGTAGCAGGGTCTGCAGGAGGCGCATGGTGAGAACTGCAGCACCTGTAAATGCCATGCGATGGTGAATCAGCGCTGACTCGGGCTGCTCGGAGGACGTCATGTCACTGTGATGGCACACGATGTCTCCCAGCTGCTCCATACACACCTGCAGCTTCTCTCTCTGTGGGGAAGGGGGGGGGGGAAACAAAAATCTTAGCAGCTCAGATGCACCAGCAGGGGGCAGCAGCACATTTCAGAGGGAGTTCTGGATCAGAGACCGTTATTTACAGGAGTGCTTTAAATATAGATGAAGAGGGTCGTGCCTGGCAGAAAAATCCATTCAGCAGGATTTTGAGCGTACGGGAGGGAAGGACGAGAAACGAAACGTGGAGGAAAAAAAAAAAAAAAACAAAAAAAAAAAACGTGCGTATGCAAGCTGCTGATTTAACAGCGCGGATTTTAATAACAAAAAACAAAAACAGATCCCTTTAATATAAGCCGGGCTGCTTGATTTAATAACAGAAATAAAAATCTTGCCTACGTAGGAAGCCCGGTCAGTCATTAGGGGTCAGCAGAGGTCTGTTAGTACCTGAGCGGCACGAGTGCTGAAATACGCTTATCAAATATGTTTAATGTTCATTTGTGTGCCGTTATAAAACACAGCAAACTAGAAAATGTCTGTATCGATTCCCACAGTGCTCTAAACCGCGTGATGAGGGGCAAAAAAGCGCCCCAGATTGCCCCTCTCGCTCCTCTTTGGTTCTTGCAACGTTAGCAATGTCTTATCCGTATTTCAAATGTCTTTATATAAATAAACAAAACCTATACCTTTGAAACATTTCTCAGCCGTAGGAACCGCGTGCGTGCGTGTGAGAGATACCTGTGGTTTTGCGGTGTATTATGGGTAATGTAGTGCACTTGTCAGAATTTCCATGCCCAATAAGAACTAAATATCTGGCAACCTAAATATTGCAACAGGAAAAGAGCTTGATTAAATGCATTTTGGTTACTATAATTGATCAAGCTGTATTAATTCATATAAAAAGTTATTATTTTAAATATTAATACATTTATCAGTCTAAGCTTTAACATGTTGCCGGTTGTTTCAATACAGCAGCTTTTTCGTTTTCTTTAAAAGATTTTTTAAAAAAACTTGCCATTTCATTAGCAGCACTGCCATGCTCGTCCCAGAGCTCGTGCGGGGCCACGACGACCCGCAGCAGTGTGACGATGTCCGACAGCAGCCCCAGAACTTTCTGGAAAATCTTGAGCGTCCCTGAGAGCCACACAGGCACACGCAGGAGAGCAGCATGAGAAGAGGATCAGAGCTGGAGGCACGCTCCTGAGGAGGGACATGGAAACATCTGGAGGTGCTTACTGAGAGAGAGAGAGAGAGAGGACCCTCACCTGTCCTGAGGAGAGGAAGAGCGTGCTGTAGAGTCTCCACGCCGAATATGACCACATCCCACTGCTGCTCCCTCAGCTCTTGTGGTTCCTCGGCCTCAGGCTCCAGGTTGGGCCCTGGGGGAAACTGGCTCTGAGAGCTGGAGCTGCTGCTGCTGCTGCTGCTGCTGCACAGAACCGGACAGAAGATCTGATGTTACACACACGGATAGATATTACAGAACGACATAATCAATTCTAACACAGAGCCAACGGTTTCTTAATCCAGAATAAATGTGAGCGATATGATTGATAAGTCTCCACAATCCGGCACGGGAATCGTGTTTAACAACTGCCACGCCTCTCTTTGAAACCAACACTCAAAAAGCATCCTCAGTTTTTAAAATGATATTAATTTCATATTCGGTATGTTTATTAGAAATGATTCCTGTTCCCTCTAATAGTGGGTTTGACACAGCTTTGATATTCGGAGTCCTTTCTGAGCCGGGGGTAGATAATAAAAAAAAATATTATTATAATGACGGCCAGTTTTCTTTAAGCATCCTCGATATGTTCGGGAAGGTCTACCGTTTTATTACGATATGCTAAAATATCGTCATATGGCCCACCCCTAGATGGAGGCAATTGTAGACGAATGTGACGATGAAATATTGCTCATGTTAGAACTGAATCCTGATTCTTTTCCTAACGATCATGCACTGGTTGCAGATCGAGTATTTACAGACCCGCAGCTACAGTTAGTTATCTCTGATTACGCTGCCAGATCACACAATCCTAACCCGAGGGTCTGGACGTCTGTCGAGGGCGCTCCATGTGTACGGGGAGCTGAGGGGCAGGGCTAGAACGAGCTCGGGTAATTAGTGCTGCCATGGCAACCGTAACACCGTTAAACTGTTCCTACAGAAGAAAAGAGGGGTTTATCTTTTATATGATTAACATCAGAAGTCTGAAACCTGGTGGAGGCAGCGTCTCCGTCCTGTCCATCGCCACGGACTCTCAGGCCAGGGCGTCCTAAGACAGAGGGACGAGGAGACAGGTCGTCGGGTGTGCTGACTCCAGACCTCTGGTTCCCTCGCACTTCCTGAGGGAAGGATGCTGAGGAGTTCTGAGAGACTGGATCTACAAAAAGGAAGATTTGCTATTTCGGTATTTTTAAGACATAAACAGATGAGCATGAATAACCTGGGGTGCTTTGGCCAGGGGGTAGAGAAGATTGTACGAGGCATTTTGGGGCAGGAAGGCAAAATCTATTCAACATAACCTTAAGCCGTCTTAATTATGGACAAATTAAGAGGCATGAAAACGTGTACAGATATGGATCCCGTCTGACCCGGGTTGGGTTTTTTAAGGCTCCGATTCGGATCTGGTTCGCATTAGGTCTGTGGAGGCGTGTTTGACTCGGCAGGGTGTGTGTACCATGCTTGGTCGAGCAGAAGCTAGGATCTCTGTGGAAACGTAGGCGACTCTTCAGGTTTCTGCAGAGCTGCTGGAGGCAGGCCAGAGCCAGGAGAATCGAGGAGCTGGATTCGGTCTCAACGCTTACTCTGATGATCTGCAGCAGATTCTGCATAACAAATAAAAAAATTAAAAAAAACAAATAAAAAAAACAAGGGAAGCTGTCTAACAAGATCCGTCAGTGCCAGCAACGGGGGGCGTAGCCTGTGCGTTTGTCTATAATTCTATATATGCATGAGCAGGCAGGATAAACAGTAAATAAACTCTTTAATCGGACAGAGCTCACTTGCACTATGGCGGGCCGCTGCAGGAATATTTCTGCTGGAAAGTCCTGCATGATGACGTCTCTCAGCAGCTCACACGTCGTCCTCACTAGATCAGGATTGTTGCTCCTCAAAGTGCTGCGCAAACGTTATAAAAGATGTCAGAACGAGTGTTTGTGAAGTGTATTGCGAGGACATGGCGAGGGAGACGAGGCACGGACCTTTCGTTAGACGATAAGACGTGTCGGTCAGTCGCAGTCAAAGACAGCCAAGGCAGAAACGGAAACCTCGAGCGTCTAACGTTTTTTACTGTAAAGCACAAACATTTAGATACAGCCTGGAAAAAGTGAATATGGCTTCGTGCACCACAGACCTTCAGTGGGGGTAATAATTGGGGTCTTTAGGAATGTAAGCTGCTCATTAGGCATGTCACTCGCGTTGCTAAAACTAAAAACAGGCATTGAGAGAAAGGATTGCCGATAAATTTGGCTCAACTAGGATTTCGATTAAGCACAGTGTCAATCGCTCTGCAAAAAAAAATACAAATTTTTTTTTTTTTTTTTAAAGGCCACATTAAAAGTGAACGGTGAAAAGGCAAACGCTGTCACTGGTCAAAACTACACAAGTCCAAAATGCGCCAGAGTTCCCCAGGTACGAACCTGACCTCGGACTCCACTTGAGGAGTTTGCATGTTCTCCTTATGCCCAAGTGAGGTTACAAGCTTTCAGTTTTTCCTCCCACATTTCAAAGACTAGACAGGGAATCTTTTAGGGCATTTTGAATGATTTTTTTTTACTTTTAGTTCTTCGAGTAAATATATAAACCATTTTTAACAGCACTAATAAAAAGCCATGAATATCCTATTGACAAGCGAACGGAAGACTTTCGCATGCACAAATGATCAACTGCTTATCAATATCAAGCAAATATAAACAAAATCCTGGATTCAATAAGAAAGGAAACTCTAGCTTTGGGAAGTTAATGGTTGATAAATGTTAGAAAAAACTCAAACACCACTGCACATCACACATGATCGTCCACAGGAAGGGGAGCAATAGGCCGGAGGAAGTAAAGTGTGAAAAAGCATGTCAAAATCCAAGCGAGGCCCAGGTGAGCGGAAGGACCGCTTACAGAACACTGACAGTTTCAGTACATCAAGGAGACTGGAGCAGAAATCCATATAAGCGTTATATAGACAGTATATAACGCCAGGCCTCTCATAACCCGTCCAGCGTGTGAGGAGTGGATTGAAAACACTTTGACTTTTATATAGTACCAATGACCTTCCACACACACGGAGCCAGCTACTATAAAACAAGCACAGTGCAAAGGCAGAGCGGAGGCAATGGTCCCACGGCTGTCCAGCAATCGCATTTTAAACCTCCCCGGCTGGCAATCAAGGCAGGAGAAATAAAAAGTCTGTTTGCCAGGGGCAAAGACGGAGCAGACGCCGGACGCTCTTCCCTGGCTTCATGCCTGAAGGTTTGTGCGAGTTAAAACGGCTTTTTTATGCTATTAATCACTTACACCCGCCACTCACACTTTACACCGGAACATACTCAGTAGGAATCCAAAATAAACTTTTTAAAGTTACAATATCTAGTTACAACAGTCCAAAGAAACTTGTGTATGAGATCAGTCACACCACATAAACAATGCTGGTATTACACTTACACACACACACTTACACACACACACAAGCTCAAGTTCATAAATAAAGACGTTTCCTAGTGCGAAGTCTTTCCATTGAAGTCCTGTATATTTACGTTCTTTTTAGTCGTTTACATTTTAGGAGAATGATAACACTGCACAACGTCTGCCGTTAATTTGGCCACAGTTCGTTTCAGAAGGGGTGACTTGTTTAAACCAGTTACCTTACAGAACAAAACAGAACAGGGACTGTGGTGGCCTAGTGGGTAAGAACCCAGAAGGTTCAGGGTTCAAATCCCACCTCTGCCAAGCTGCCACAGTTGGGTCCTTGAGCAAGACCCTTAATCCACAACTGCTCGGATAAATAATGTACATTTAAAAGAAAAGTAAGAACAGAAAAAAACAATTAATAATTAAGTGAATCTGCCCAGTTAAGACTGTAACAGATTGGAGACGCCATCGCTGTATCAAACCGCCCTGGCTTGGTGATGGTCTCTGATTTCGGAACCTGTCCGCCGTTTAACCTTCAGCATCACAGCACACTTTATCCTGAAGTTCCTGACTTCACACCGCTCTCCTCTCATGCTCTGTACTCCCACCCGTTTCCCCTGAAGCAAATAAAAACCTCGTTTTATATTCGCGCTCCACCCGAAGGCGAGAGAATATGGTCTCCACGTTCTGATTCCACCTCCATTAAAGAGGTTTTTATTCTATAACGCAGGGGAAAGTTTAATCCTCCGAGCTGCCGTAATGCCAGAACGGATGATGTGGTACAAATAGAGGGTGTTGTACTGAACGACTTTTAAGCCTTGTGAGCAGTGTACATTCGAGTGTGTGTATACATAAAATATTAATATAGAACTATTTATATCAAAATAGTCGTTTATTCTTTGACATTTTTTGTACTAGTGCGTGCTACTATCCCTCTGCTGCTTTAATCTGTCCCGTCCCATCCTGTCCCGTCCCCCCCCACCACCCAAAAAAAAAAAATTAAAAAAAAAATATTTAAAAAAATATGTGCATACTACTAATCGGGGGATAACTAATTTCCCCCAAACGACCTTTAGATAAAGTTCTGCCACCGTGGACGGAGAAAGCAGGGGGCTGTTGGGGCCCTTTCGTGTTCGTGTGGAGTGATGTACCTGATACGATGGGGGGTGCGTGAATAGTTTGGTTCGACGTTATTTTCTGGAAGTATCCTCTCCCTGACGTCCCCTCCTCTGAGAACAATAAAATCAGAGGTTCAGAGAGGAGGCGAGCCATAAATCAGGTTTATAGCACCGCCGGTGGTGCGAATGAGAAGCGGCGCTGCTGCTCTGGGTTCAGGTGATGTTCTTGCTCGCCGTTCTTTTACACGCCGCTGCAAATCAAACTAATGTTACACGAGACGCCGGGCATTCCGATGCGCCCCTCTTACCGGGAGGAGGGGGGGAGGGGGAGGAGGAGGAGGGTAAATGTCGGCCGCAGGAAGGGCCAACGTGAAGGTGGAAGAGCTGATCCAGGACGGCCTCGGTCGCGTTCTGGAGATTTAGGTCAACGCTGGAGGAGAGCTGGGTTAGAAACTCCACTCCTCCTACGTCTCGTAACATGTGCGCTCCGGTCGGATGCTTTAAGGAGAGAGAAGGGGAGAGAAGGGGAGAGAAAAAGCATCAATCTGTCCTGGATGGCTAATTAATCCATTCTAAATATTTCAGAACATAATTGGGACTCGGAATCGTTAGAGCATGTCCTGCTTGTGGTTTTGAACGGGGTTCATCGTTTACATCATTAAGCCAGGTAGCTGTCAGGCTTTTCTGAAGCTATGAGTTCAGTTCTGCAGCTCCCAGAGGTTTTTAATTGTTAAAACAACAGAATCAGGATGAATAATGATAATAATAATCATGTGCGCGTTCCACTACCGTAGCGAGGGTGTGCAGCAGCTGTAGCACGTCACCCTGCAGAGGCACTTCAGGGAAGTTGAACCAGTGCAGCAGGTTGATGAAGAGCCATCGCTCCTGAACCAGGTCAGCAGGAGAGACAAGGCCGAGCTGAAGCTTCGAGATGAGGTTCTTCAGCGACCGTACGCGGATCTCTACTAACGAGTGAGCTACAGGAGAGCGACAGAGCCATCATCATCATCAGCATTATCATCAAACATCATCATCATCATCATCATCATCATCATCGTTAACGAACGCTCACTGAGCACTGGGGATCCCATTCCTGAGGACACCGAGACGGTATATGTTAAACTAAAGCAGGACTGATTCAGCTCAGCGTCTGCACAAATGCAATAATACTACAATGGAGTAAATGGTACAAGAACTGGTACTGGGTACTGTCTTGGTACTGCACTGAAAACCAACGATCAGTGCTGTTCTGAATCTCTGCAGAGGCCAGGATCGAGTTGGGTTATAAATAAATAAATTTTTAAAAAACATTTAAAAAAATAAAATACAAATAGTTTAAAAAAAAGTGTATGTGTGTGTGTGTGTGTGTGTGTGTGTGTGTGTGTGTGTGTGTGTGTGTGTGTGTGTGTGTGTGTGTGTG
>JAUZST010013900.1:0-10826 GCA_034779995.1 Parotocinclus haroldoi
TCTCTCTCTCTCTCTCTCTCTCTCTCTCTCTCTCTCTCTCTCTCTCTCTCTCTCTCTCTCTCTCTCTCTCTCGCTCTAGCTCTCTCGGTACAGCTCTCTCTCTCTTTCGTAGTAGCATTTAGTCAGCATGGCAGCTGAACTTGGTTGAACTCCTTTTGTGTTGTGTTGTGGTAAATAAGCATGTAAGCTTCTAAATATGACATGATGACCTCACAAATATGCAAATTTGCGCATTCTGTCATCTGGGGACACTTAGCAACTTTTCAAGAAGGTTTTAGGTCCTTTTCCCATTACTAGTTATCTGTTCATTTGCTCGTTACCTCACCTTTGGACTGGAGACTGATCTAACTCGGTTGATGTGTTAAAAATTGTTTGTGCAAGCTACAGCAAGTCCTGTTTAATCAGATGCAGGCTGGCTTTGAAATGTCATCCTATTTTTAAACTTGTATTTAATTTAAGCAAAACATCCTGTTCTGCTCTTGGTTTCCTGGTCAGGGTGGCAATGTGCCTAAGATTTGATGCATGCAGGCAAATGTACACCATGCACAGGATGCCAGTTTCTATAAATTCTCCCCATGATCTTCACCTTGCAAGCCCCCTCCGGGATTTGTACCCATCTCCTCAGGAATGGCAGTTTACAGCAGCTGGCTTTCTCCACTGAGCCATCAGAGCTGCTTTATGTATTTAAATGCATTTCTATAAGGCATTGTTCTGTGTTTGTTTACTTGACATATAAATAAAATAGAAAAACACTTTTTTTTCAAAAAGAATTTTGGATATGTATTATCAGAATTAACATTTATAAATGGGTACAGATTTTCAGCCATTCTGTCCATCCTAGTGAAGTTTCTAAAAACATTTATACAGAATTGCCTTCAATCATAAAATATACAGATTTCCTTGCCTATGTTACAAGATCTTCATCTGCCACCCCCCAAACTGCTCCATCCACAGCCTAGCTCAGCTGGTAATGAGGGGATTTAGAAGAACTGGCTGAAATAGATTGTGAATTGGCTGTGTTAAGTGGGTAAAAAAAATGTCTCTGGTCTTCATTCAGTTTTCATTGATGCAAATGTACTGAAAATTACTGAAGTAGTGACAGTCACTGCTATGTCCTGATCTGACCTCCATGCTCCACATTCATCTTAAATCCCTTAGAATCAATGAGATACTGTCCAGGAGACCAGCCTCTTTGATTTCAGCATCTTGATTCCCGTCCCCAAAAAAAAAGTCTCTGGTTGTGTGAAGTATGAGTGTAAATGAATAACAAACAATTAAGGATTGAAAAAAATATGCCAAAGAAATCTTTGTAGAGGGGTGACGACGCTTGCTTGTGTTTCAAACGGCCTTTCACCTTTGGATGCCACCTTTCCTTCCACGTTCCTTGATTGCAGACGGGTCAAGCAGTGCGATTCCACTCCAGTCCAGTCTGGAGAGCTGCTGGAGTCTGAGGATTGATAGCCTAGTCTGTAATGTAACACACACATCCAGCAGTGCTCGTACTCGAATCCCTGCAGTGAGTTGAGATTTGATGCCGCCCGTTTGGTCAGGTTCAGCCGCTCTGGATGTACTTCTTGATCACCACACAACCGTGCCTGAACAGCGGGCACGGCAGATTCTGTAGAAGAGTCCATGTGTTGGGGCAGGGGTCAAAAGTCTCCATGTTACCTAATGCTGGCCCCTCGCTGCTCACTATGCCTCCTGTGGCATAGATTTTCCCATCGAGGACAACAGCACTGAGAAATGAAGCAAAGAGAGATTTGTCATACTTCATGCATGGAAACATGGTTGCTAACTCCTACTGTCATTCTAGGTCTTTTCTCGAGTTGAGGATGAGTCAAGGTCACAGGTGTGTAATGTCCTTTGTCACTCATTTTGGAAAAAAATAATTTAAAATAACGTTAAAAACATGCTTTGACAGTTCATGTAGTCCCTGCATCATGTAGCCTGGTATTACAGACCCTTGTACAGAAAATATCGAGATATCCTTTTCTGTCAGTATCGCTCACCCCCAATTTCCGCTTTCCCAGCAGGTGCTCAACTTTCCACGCTGCTCTGCAAAGAAAGCAATGGTTTGCCTACTTTGAAATAATAAGATTGGCATTTTAAGGTTTGTAAAGCTGTTATAGCAGCAATGAGGAACAAACTTTTGGCTATATACTGTAGTGCAAATAAGCCGTTTTTTGTCGGCAGCTTTTTCAATTAACAATCAAATGTTAGTTTCCTGATGTTAGTCAAGTTCGCTAATGAACTGATTGCTTTTGCTTTGGAAGCTAAGAAGTTGCTTAGAGATGCAATTCCTAATTGGTAGACCATGTTTTACCAGGCTGTATGGCCAAATGTTTAAGTACTGATGCTTGAAAATCTCATTAGTAGTTTGGCAACACTTGTACTACCTGCTAACCCCACCTGGACACTCACACATTCAACACCGAGTATGTAAAACAAAAAAAAGGATTATTTGGATTGTTGACCTCAGACATAGTTTTGTAGCATAATGCTGTTCAAACCATGATGCACCTCCACCTGAAGATAACACTTTGATATATCCCTGTCCTATCCATTGATTGAGAACACCTGATTTTAATTCCATCACTAGAGGTTCATATACTATTGCTACTCTTGGATATGTAATATCCATAATTTTCCCCATATAGAGTGTAATATTCTTGATTCATTTGTTTATTTGGATTGTACACATTTACTTCAGTGACTAGTGTGATAATCATCTGGTGGTGCTTTTAAATCTTATTTACGCAGAAATCAAGTTCAAGAGTACACAGACTTTCAGTTGTGGACACGTTCATGCCCCTAGGTGCAGTTCCAGTGCACTACCAAAATAACTATATCCACTAATTAGAATGTGTGTCTATACGTTTTGGTCGTGCAGTGTATCGCTTGTTTTTAAAATTAGTAAATGTGTTACATAATCAGGGAATGTTGCAGCAAACAAACTCTAATAAACAGCAGCTTCACAAGGTTTACATAAAAAGATCTGTGCTTCACGAACAGCGTGGAACCAATTATGATGCAGTAAACAGGAAGTCAAACAGGCAGTAAAGTCAGTGAACCAATCAGTTCATCGTCTCGGCGCTACAGTTTTCAAGCTGGTTTACGTATTCTTAAAAGCTCAGATTTTTACACTACATAGTTTTAATCCATGTACAATTATATGCTTTAGTCTACAATGCATGTTATATCATTTCATCTAAGTCACCACACACACACACATATGTATTTTATGTGGCTGTGTAGGACAGAGGAAAGCTAAACGCCTTAGTAAATGTTTCGGTAAGTGACTAATAAATTTGCCAGTTAAAACCCGAGGCTAACGTCAGGTCTTCTTTCTACTGACTCGATCACAGGGCAGAACTGCCAAGCCTAATGTTATTAGATAAATGTGTAGATATTGATGTCTGCCAGGCAGACGGGCTTAACTTGCTCCCAGGCTGATCTGCAGTAATAAGTAACTTGGGAAATGATGTACAATGGAGTCTTCAAGACTGCACAACAATTATATTTGACTTTCAGGCAAGGACATGAATGTAGATTGGTCTAATGGGACTGAAAAAGCAGGCTCGATAAATATAAGGACATAAATGTAATGGAAGATGCATTGTAATTCTGTTTGACTTCCAGACAGCTGCATGACCATTTGTAACTTGTTTTTAAAAAGCCAAATAATAAATAGTCCAACCGCAAGTGATATTATGCAGCATTGTCTAATCTGAAACTATAAACCCTGGAAGCAAGAGAAAGGATGTTTGGACAGACCTGCAGAACTGTCTGGAATGGTTCATGTTGGGTCCTGCTTTGATGTTGCCCTTGTCTGGATCGTAGATGGTGGTGGCTCTTGCATATGCTCCTCCCAGGATGAAGATGAATCCATTCAGGCTCACTGCAGGGGCGTACTTGTTATCTATATACATCAGAGACGCGAGGGTAATGCATAGATACAATTTTGAGACAGAAACATTATTAGAACTCTCTGAAAGAGTCTTGCAGACCTGCAAATTGCGACCTTTCTCACATCTTATTCGGGCCTTTGAGTTAGTGAGGAGAGAAAAGCAATAATTGGAGAATAATATGCATTTCTATGACTGACTGCCGGAGTAATTGAATTTGTATCAAAAGAAACGTATTGTGCTTCAACAATGTGCTCTCATTCAGATCCAGTGAAATGTCAGATAATTATTGAGCTGGATTACACACTGAGACTTGTTTGTGGCATGTTGAAACAGAATAATGTATTCATGCAGTCTAATGTACCCATCTAATGTACATTAATTCAATGTTTCAACACTTTTATGCTGGTTTGCTATCCACCCCTTTCTAATTTCCACAGCTATTTTATGATTTATACTTTGTTGCTTTCCCCCTCGTAACCAGCTCCTGTGTTTTTTATGTTCTGATTAACCAGTTGAATGAGTAATGATCTCTAGATGATCAAGCATGGCCCATCTATACTCACTTTATTAAGTACACCTTGCCAATAACGGATTGGACCTCATTTTGCCTTCAGAACTGCATTTATTCTTTGTGGCATAGATTTAATAAGGAAACATTCCTCTGAGGTTTTGCTCCGTAATTACATGATAGCATTGTGCAATTGCTGCAGATTTGTCGGCCGCACAACCATGATGCAAATCACCCGTTCTAACACATCCCAAGGTGCTCTATTGGATTCAAGTCTGGTGACTGATGAGGCCTTTTAAGTGCAGTGAAGCAACCATCAGAAGATGGGTACACTGCTGTCTTAATGTCTTAATATCCACATGGTCAACGACAATACTCAGACCGTGGCAGTAAAACAATGCCTAGTCAGCATTTAGGGGCCAAAAGTGTGCCAAAAATGGCAATACTCAACTACCAGAACCCTGAACCATTGAAAGAAGGCAGGAGGGTTCCATGTTTTCATTTTGTTTATGCCAAATTCTGATCTGTTTACATGTGAATCTGTTGCAGCAATGATCATAACTTATCAGGCTAGGCAATGTTTTTGGTGAGCCTGGGTGAACTGTAGCCTCAATTGATTGCTTTTATATGACAGAAATCTGCTGCTGTAGCCCATCTGCTTCAAGGTTTGACATGTTGTGTTTGCCGAGGTGCTCTTCCTCAGTTGTACCGAGTGGTTATTTGAGTTACTGTTGCCTTTCTATCAGCTTAAACCAGTCTGGCCATTATCATCTGACCTCTGGCAACAACAAGGCATTCCCAGAGAACTGCCACTTACTAGATATTTTCTCTTTTCCGGACTGTTCTCTGTACACCTTAGAGATCTCTACATGTGAATTCCCCTCAAAGCAGCATTTTTTGAAAAACTCCGTCGTGCCCATATAACACCCAACACCCATGCCACATTCACTCAAGTCACTTAAATCGCCTTTCTGATGCTCAGTCAATCTTCATGCTTTAATGCATTGGGTTGGTGCCATGTGGTTACATATTTGAGCAGTTGAATATAATAAAGTTTAGAATAAAGTGGTTGGTGATTGTCCGCTCACTGTGTGAGGACCTGTACCACAAATCTCTGTTAAAGCTCTAATAAAATGACCTTATGTAATTCCTCCCAATTTCACGAACGAATGTCGTTAAGTCAGGAGCAAATGACTGACAGATAAACACCTGTCCATTCAGAGTAAACCAAAGGTCTCCTCACAGCATACAAAGACTTGTGCCATCAATGAGCTTTGCCTTTCCGACAGCGAAATTGTCTCCCAAACGATTACAGCTGCGCCAATTTATCACTCTTATGAATAATTCACACGGCCATGTGAGAGGTTTTTGGGTTTTTTAACTCCCCACTCGCTTTCAACGCTTGAGAAGTCATGCACGGAAGGAATCTGTAAAGCAGCCGTTGGATTTAATGGTGGAAACATAAACACGTCAGCCGGGTGCTATGCTGCCCCAGCAGGCTCCTTATGTGCTGGCTGCCAGCTATATCGCATTAAGATCCTGCCACTCCTATGTGACTGACACAAAGCACACACTCTGTGGCATTCAACATGTGGACAAAACTAAAGAACTGATGGTGCTGCTGCTACTTAGGAGCTTAGAACTTTAGTATGAATAAATGGTGCTTTCAAATGAAAAAGTATTTCATCCACATTATTACCACTTAGCTAGAATAAAATAGGAAAAGACCATTTGTAACTCAGAAGGTGGTGCTTGGGTAGCAGCAAAACACACCACGGCATTGACAAGGCTTCAGTTCTTGCCAGTGCTTTCTGGCCAAACTGGGCCCTATGCACGCAGGCGAAGACTATTAACTGAATTTACCACAGGTAAATCCAAACAAAGTGCATCTCAATGATGATCAAGAGAAATAGGAGGCCTCTTGAGCTAAATTTCAAGTTCCATAACAAAGTCCATGCAAAATTTAGCTTCCTATTCTAAAAAAATTTGCAAAGATTTTAAAAATTCAGTTTTCATGATGGGATATGGGATGGTTTTTCTTATTTCGGCCACAACATGCAAAAATATTTTTTAAAAGTTTAAAGATCTAATTTTCAAAATGCATCGTGAATTTGACCAAAAACAGCGGCAAATGAAAAGAAATACATGACATAAAAATCTGTTACCAACCAAAGGTCCAGAGTTCAAATTCCACATCTGCCTGGACACTGTTGGGGCCTTGAGGAAGGTGCTTAACTTACAATTGCTTTGATTGTAAGATTATATCAGTTGTAAGTCGATTTGGATAAAGACGTTAAGTGGCCGCATTTCTGTCTGTCCTATCCTCCAGGATACAAATGTCTTTCTTGGACATGATGCTAGTCAAATGTCTACACCTGTGGGAGATTTTGCAAATTGTTTTCTTATCTAAAGACAGAAGAGCAACAAGAAGTTTAGACCACACCAGAAATCCGAGGGATAAGGTGTGACTATTTTTGGGAGGGGTTGGGTGAATGACAGAGTGAAACTGAAAGCCTACAGCCTTCACAGGGTGGGGTTGTGTAGGCCTTAATATATCCACAGTTTATTAAAAACCTACTCAAAATCCCAGTGCACCCCACTGATGCAATATCTTTGGTAGAATGGTGCCCCTTCCCACCACTACAGTCAATAAACTCTCAGATTTGATGCCAATGTGCCCACAGAATATGACATAGACACCTTTTGCTGGTTTTTCCTGTGTGGTTTTAAAAATATTAACAACACTATTACGTTCTAAATTTGACATATTATTTAATACAGTAGACTGGAGCTTGGGACACAGCTTGTCTGTTTTTTATGGACATATGATGAAGGCGATTTGTGTTAAAATCAAACACAATAAGGTAGCCAAAGTGACCTTTTTAAAACACGTATAGGGAATTTTTGTAGGACTTTTAGCCATAACACAAACAAAACAATCCTTTGAATATAACCAACGAGCTAAATTGGGAATTCATACTCTTGTCTTGCAAGCGTGTTTGTGAAAAATCGCTGGAAACTCATCGTTCCCTTTCACCAGAGTTTTTTCTTTAGCTCATGTGAGTTCACATCCATGATGTCTGGACTGGAGTCCGCCAGATATCCTGGTATGCACCATACTAAATACTATATGGTGATATCACTGATGGTGAACTAATTTGTGAAATTTATTATGGATGATTCATTTTCTTACTCTGAGCTCATCATGGATTGCCTTGAAATTAGGGCCCGGATTTGTTTCCAT
This sequence comes from Parotocinclus haroldoi, assembly GCA_034779995.1. Lineage (NCBI taxonomy): Eukaryota > Metazoa > Chordata > Actinopteri > Siluriformes > Loricariidae > Parotocinclus > Parotocinclus haroldoi. The sequence goes on from JAUZST010013900.1 coordinate 7,661, forward strand.
CCTAATAAGTCTATGCTGCAACCCACTTTTAGCCCCTTTGTGAGATTAAGACCCGGCAAATGCTGTGTTGTTGCTCTTTCATGTCTCGATCCTCGTTGCCTGTGCTATGCCACGTATCTCAAATATATGCAGTTCTGTTCTGAGCACGTAGGAGTAGCTTAAAAATAAAATACATGCCTCTTATCTCTATCCTCCTAACCGACTCCCTCACTTATCTGACATCTCTCTCTTGCTTGTGCTCACTACTGGAGCTCGCCTCTGTTGTGTGCTCGAAGCCTGAAAAACGCTCCACAAAAGCCTCAAAAACTTCACAAAAGGGATTAGGGCTGGTTCTTTGAAGATGGGATTCTGCCTCCAGCAAGACAACGTTAAGACCTGTCAAACGTGAGGACTGTCAACAGCAGCACTAACGCGTAACACATCTTCCAGCAGGATAAAGACAAAAGTGTACAGTTCGAGCCACCAATTTGCAGAGATGTCTTCGTCTATTTTGTAAGCCTGTTCTAGCAGGACGGGAAGCTAACAGAATGGGACAGGAGGGAACTCATGGCCAATTCTGTAATTAAACAGCAAGATGCTCCTCGAACTCGTCAGCACAGCCCATTTTGGGTCCACTACAGATGCTGCCTGGCTAGTCAAACATTCTCAGGGTAATTCGGGGGCCTGGAGAACATGCAGGAGGAGCTCCTTTTCTCCTTGCAGAATGACACAAGCAATGACATCTGAGGTGCGTGCTAACTTAAACGACTATTTGAGGGGACTTTCCAGAGTGCCTCGGAGTTAATCTTTAATTGTGACCTCCTCCCAGAAAGCAAGAGAATGCAATGTAATTGGACCAAGTAACTATTTTGGATGGTGTTCCTGTGCCAGGGCTCCAGCAGAACTCCTCTTCTGTGTTGCTCTGCATGACCACAGATGACAGCTTGTCTGTCAGTGGGGAGTGTGCCAGCTAAATTAGTGTTCGAAGAAACTGTTCACAGCAGGACCATGTGAGAGCATGTTGGTTTTACGGCGTGTGTGACATTCTGTTTGTGTGCGCCATTTGATCAGCGAATTTGTGATTGTCTGCTCAGGCTTATGCGTGCGCCTTTGTCTCGAAGGTGTGTGTGTGTGTGTGTGTGTGTGGTGTGTGTGGTGTGTGTGGTGTGTGTGGTGTGTGGGGTGTGTGGGGTGTGTGGGGTGTGTGGGGTGTGTGGGGTGTGTGTGTGGAGAAACCTGTGAAGCTGTAAAAGAGCACTTCCTGAACAGCTCAGCATTAAAAACGACCGCATGACATCAGAATCTTTACTAACATGCTAAACAAGACGGAAATGCACAGTAAGCTTCAGAATTGTCGGCACTCCTGTGAAAAAGGATAAACAGGTTCTAAATGATGGTTTGTAGCTAATTAACTTAATCTCACACTGAAAATATGAAAGAAAAAAAAACATTTAATGGAGCAGTTTCTTCTCCTCAAACCCGCAAGTGCCAATTAGCGCTGCTATGCAACCTCCCAAACTCACCTAAGTGGTAAGTAAGGAAATAGAAGGACTACCGTCTGGATAAAGACATCAGCTAAATGTTGTATTTGCATTTTAAATGTAATGTAAAAAAAGGAAATTTAATGTAACGTAAATAAGGAAAACTAGAAAGTAAGGTAAGATCAGTTATATAAGTCATATTGATTAGTTTTATATTTAGGCCGTTCTAATCGGGTACCTAATCCAGAACAAAAGTGTATAAAAGTGTCATAATTCAGCGTTTACTTTTCTTTTGCTTAAGAGTAGAACTTATGTAATTAAACCTCTGCAAACTAACAGCACTGGCTCTTCTACATCTTTACTGTTCACTGAGAATTATGCACAGAAAAGCAGACTTATGTTCTCTTCCACCCAGGTTCCTCACAGGTTGTAAACATCTAAACGTCTTAATTGTTGCTCTAACGCTGGATGCTAGCAGTTTCAGATGTGTAGTTAATTTATATACAAATTTATAAGCATATTTTGTCTTTCATAAAGGATTAAAGGATGAGGGCCTCATTTGATGTCATTTCACATATACACCCATGTAAAAAGAGGAAATGATGGACAATCATTCAGGGTGAACAATCAACACCAACAAGTCAAAAATCTCCCATAGCATCGTGTTCCCTTCTTTGGCGTTTCATCTATCCACAGTTCATCCTGTTGTCATACAAAAAATGAAGCATGTGCTCATAAGCCAGGTTTGAAACTCGTGCCAAATGTGTTCGCTTTAGACAGTGGACACTGGTTTGATCCCACATTCAGCAGGATGTGATGGACTGTGTGTTGTAAAGCATAAGCCATGAGACTCAATACCAGCAACAAACATCTGTCAGTTAGCCTTCGTGTCTAACATGCAACGGTGAGCACTGGTGATTCAACACGTGAAGTCCGGTCCAATGGTGTGTCCCTCTGGAGACCACTGCAACTAGTCACCACTGAGGACTGGGAGCGCCCCACAAACCTTGCCATTTCTTACAGGTTCCGACTCAGTCAGTTGGCAATATCTATTTGTCCTTGTCAAAGCTGCTCGGCTCTTTAATCCTGAACATTTCTCCCACATCTATCATGTCAGCTATGAGAACCCAACTTGTTCACATAGTGTCGAATAAATCTCAGACCTGAAGCTGTACAGCTGTAATTAGAAAAAAAAAACACTACTTCTTCTGAGGGCTTAACGTTTTGGTTTATCAATGTTGGCTATATTTAGTATGAGATTAAGATAAATATACAAACATTTCTCTTAAGCTTTCTTTAACCATTTTTATCACTGTGCCAATAATTCTTTAGACAATACACTATATAGACAAAACTTGTTCATACTCAGTATTTGGTGACACGCAAATATAAGGGTATTTATATGGAGTACTAGTTGTACCTTCCCTTGTTTAACATTTTTCACTTAAAGTTGTCAAAGTCAGCTAAGACCTACTTCGGCAAACCATTTCTTTTGATTTGTTTAGAAGGTCAGGGGAGAACACTGGTGAACTGACTGGTGGTGGAACCCATAAAAGTGGCCTAGATAGTTGTTGTTTGTCTATGGAGATTCCATATTTTTACATATTATGAACTTATTAGCAGTGATTGTGGCTTAAACAATAGAGATCACTAGGTAGACATGATATTACATTAGGATACTTGTACAAACTATTTTATAGTAGGTA
>JAUZST010013901.1:0-10825 GCA_034779995.1 Parotocinclus haroldoi
AATTCAGTGTTTCACATGGCTCAAGAAGTTTGTCATGGCAACATCACTCTCCGGATACTCCGGTTTCCTCCCACAGTCCAAAGACATGCATGTTAGGTTAACTGATGCCTCTAAAGTGGTCCTTAGTCTTTGACTGTGTGAGTGTGACCTACGATGGATCGGCATCCAAATATGGGGTTCGGTATCCAAATATGGGGTTGTTCCTGCCCTTGCGCCCAGAGATGCCGGGTGGGCATTGGCTTGCCTGTGACCCTGTATAGAAGACCCTGTATGGAAGACGGCTAGATGGATGGTTGCTAAATTTCATTCCCCATTTCCACTGATTCGCGACCTACCCAACAGCAAACCTTTTCTGAAAAATATCCCACTCAAAAGTTCAGAACATCTAAAGGATTTGCTTTGGGCAGCAAACCTGCTCCAAAGTACTGGAGGGACCAGAATGTTGCCACAATCACAGAAACGTTTTTGCCATTAACATTAATCGTGTTACTTTAGTTAAAGTGTGTATTGATTAGGTTGCAGTATAGTCGTTACTGAAAGGGAAGAGAGCCACGATAAGAGTTGAAATAATTCAGCTTGGACAAATTAGAGCACAAACTGGCACCTGTCATTACCCACCACCTAGCTAAATACCTGCTCTGTTTACCTACCACAAGAGTTTCTCTGTTCTTAGAAAACACATATTAGTAAAGTTTTATACAGAACAACTTAAAATCACCTAGTATTCCCGTATAACCCATCTTCAACCAGCTGAATTCTGTAATGTGGGCTGTTCACTAAGGCTAGGCAGGGAGGAGAATCAGGTTTCCTGAGCAAGTGAATAAAGTAATAGAACAGATGACTGACCGGTTGGATAGATTTCTGCTTTGCCATTGTGGCCTGCCACAGAGACATTTTCATCTGAGATCTAGAATAGGGATACGACAATCATCAGTGTGATGATTCCCTCCCTCGGCCCAACCCAACTGGAACCCCTTTCGTCACCCAACCTGGCTGTAAGGTATCTCCGGGGACTGGGTCCTCATGGTGGTAGACTGGTGCATTACAAAGCCATTCCACACGAACACTGGAACATTTTATGCTTTCACATAAGGTATGGCAATGCTCTGAAACAAAAGTGAGGCACCAGAGGCACCCATGCGATACAGATTTGTTCAAACTCCTTTAATCAGTAATCCAAACCAATGCTTAACCCAACAAGCCACAGTGTCAAATTACTAACGCCATCTACAGCAGTTCCAGCCCTGTTCTGATCCGGCATTACCAACGCTCGTAAACAAAAGCCTGTGCAATGTGTGTTATTAAAGGGAGTAGCCATAGTGTTGAGGCCAGGTCAGTAACGCCGTGTTAGGCAGCGGAAACATGCCTTACGCCTTGGCTGCCTGGACGCACATCGTGATCCCTTACAGCAGCTTGCCCGGTGCATGCGCAGTACTTCTTGTGCTGTGAACGTTAATCTCCCTCACAAGGGAAATAAAAACCATCCGTGTCCTACTGTTACGTAATCTAATCCACTCTAACGGGCTGCTGAACAGCTGAACTATAAAGCCCGTGTACTCAAAGGTTCCCAAAAAAAAAAAGAGGTTTCTCATTGTGGGAAACTTTCCAGCAGATCACAGGAGGCTAACACAGCTCTCTGTGAGTCCATCGGCCCTTTTGTTGAGACAATTTTTCAGGACCGTCCAAGGCTAAAGATGTAAGAGCCCATGTTCTTAAGCACAACAGATAAACATCTCATTCTGAAAGTACAAACACGCTGGGCACACTACTAGTGCCAAAAAGGACACAAAGAACCCTAGAGGGCTGGAAAGACAAGGGTTCATTTTTCCCACAGGACAGAATGGAGTAGCTGAAGCACTAAACTACATATGTTAATGACCACACAGGTCACATGAACAGCCTTGGTTCGCAGCCTAGACTTTGCCTGCTATTTTTTTATGTTAGCTCCTACTTTCGAAGACGTTACTAGATCATTTATATTCAGTTACATTTAGGTGCTTCAGGGGGACAGAAGTCTAATACTCAAGCCCACCACTGCTAGGACCTGGGTTCGAGTCCTGGTAGTGTCAGGCATCACAAAAAGGTATCACGTGTCTGACAGAGGGATGGCTAGATGGGGGAACATGACCGGTCAGGCTCTACAAAGGACTGAGAATCAAAGCGTTCTTGCAGGAGAAGCTGTCAGAATAAACAGATGTGGGGCTCCTAAACTGGACGCAACTGACGGATAATGATCATGTTCCTTTGTTTCCGTTATGTTCACTGCCCCTCAAACTGGGAATTTTATTTTTACATTTTATTTGACAGCTCTAGTCTGAAGAATTCACGATTTAGGTAAACTGCTCCCACTCCATAACAGGAGCCTGTAATATCCCTACCCAAAATGCACATTGTAAGCCCAGCCCACAGTTCGAACCCTGGTCCTTAGGAACTCCCTTTTCCATCAGCTCACGCTCACTTCTGAGCCATAGGATACTTTACATATATACTTTACATCCATCATCACACAGGTTTATCCCAATATTGCTACTGTGAAAAAAACCCACAGAGTCGTGATGTAAGGGGCAGTGGGCGCCTTTCTCAGATTTTTAGGGGTTCATTCACAGACTCTGCCAAGGACCACTGTGGCTCCTGAGGACCAAGGACCTTAAACTTTCTCCCTCTCTGCTCTAAGAGTGTTGTCCCTGGCTGACCAGGGATCTGACGCTTAATTTGGTCCACTGGAAATTGAGTAAAGAAAAATATTTGGTCTAAATCCGGACACCGCAGTTCCCATTACAACCAACAGAACATGAATTTAATGGAACATTCTGTCCAAGAAAATAGGGGAAAAATAGCGGAGCAAAACAGGACGTTTCTCATCAATTACACATCACATTCTCACTGAGTAGCCTTGTGACTGAGAAGTAATGAGCCCAGGACAAAGAGAGCAAGGAATAAATAAAGGAGGAGGTGAAAAGGCCAGACCATGTGAACCCGAAGTGACGTGATGGGATGGGATAACGACTCAAGACATACAGTAGGAGATTCAGACACTGATAAATGCAGAGAGGGAGTTTGTAAGGTAAGATTTAGCCATTCACTTACGCACAGCCAAGATAAAGTATGTAATAGTGCTTGACATTAGACGAACTATCTGAAATTCTAATACATAACAACACATAAATATATAAAACACGAAACTAGTGGTTTCGGTTTCCAGTTCGATGCGTTCTAAAGTTTGGGTTTGTGGTCATCTCACATCTCCCCAGTTCCTTCCCCACCTCAGACTTCGTGGATTTACTCTCGGTACTCCAGTTTTTTTTAAACCTCTTTTCAATGACAGGCATTAGGTTAACTGGCAGCTCCAAATTGGCTTAATGTGAATGTGTCTGACTAGTATCTGTCTAATCTTGCTCCTTTCATGAAAAACCACTGACAGTGAAGCAATGCTAAATAAATCAAAAGAATTAATGAATTCTATGTCAGCAAACATAACGCATCTGTAGAAGCAGAAGCGACAGTGGCAAGGAAAAAAACCCATGGAATAAACCATGAGAGGACCGAGGCTCAAATAGGGAATCTATTAGGTCATAATAGGACCCATTTCTTTAGAGTCTCTGTCTAAGTGAAGGTAGAAAAGGAGCAGGTATTGTGTAAGATGTTGGGAAAGAGAGACTTCAGAGTATAAAGTGGTAGCATGTCAGAAACGAGGAGGCATGTTAAATAAATTGTGATGATGCATAAATGAATCTAAACAACCAGCCCACTATTATCACTAAATCCCTATTAGAACTGCTACATTTCTTCCAAATGGTAATCTGAAGTAGTTGTTTTTTTCGTCTATTACAAATTGGTTCACAACACACAACACTTTGCAGACACACACATGGCCTCCCAGAGTTAATGTTCACATGACATTATTGCTCCGAGTCAAAACACTGCTTCTTCCACCGCCTCCCTACATCATGAGCTCCGATGGAACAATGCGTGGTTTCAATACAAACATCTGATACAGATATGAGGACGGAACTTCCAGCTGAATCTTATAGTCACTGAAATAAATAACAACTGAAACAGCGATTACACATCTAACTGTCCACTATTTTATATGAACAGAGTGAGTCAAAAGGTACAGGACACGTCACATGCTGCATTGGTGATTTCTGACGAGCTGCCAAAACTACTGTTGAGGTTTCTTTGTCGTTAGTGGTCTTTTAAATGTGGCTTTTCTTGTCGCCCACAGTCCCGGTTTCTCTGCATGTGGTTATGAGGGATGTAGCAGTGCTGTGAGAAATTGGTGATCTTTCTGGGTGTCGGCGGTTGAAGTCTGTTGCCATGATACGGCAGCTGCGTTGAGCAGACATCAGAATCGTCCATTTTCACTTACCTGTGACGAACAACAAAGGTTTTGAACTTGATAGAGATTGCAAATCTGATTGTAGCAATGGATTTCTGAGACGATTCTGGTCTTCTTTGAGACGTTACATGACCACCTTTCCATTGGAAAAATTTACCCTTGATCCAATATGGCGGCTTTCAAGATGGCAGCCATGTTCTCGACATATCCTGAAAGACAGGCTCCCCTCACCCATTACTTGCTGGGGTATTCAAACGTGTAACTTCGCTTTTGTTTCTGACGTAAAAGGGTGTCGTGTGACTTTTGACTCACCATGACTCGCCAAACAACATGAGGCATCAGTGTGTATCTTTCAGAAACACAAATAGCAACACAAATGCTAAAACTGAATAAATAATTCCATAGACTTGATTAATTCCTATTTATTCACTGCACTGGCTTGGCAGATTGGGCAGGGTTCAATCCATAGCAACATCATGGTTGATCTCACTCCGAACAAATACTCTTCAAACACTCATTCTGTCCGAGCTTGGATGGCTGAAGGAACCCAGCGGTTTGCCAATTGAAAAGCTTGGCATCGCGGCTGCATTGTCAGAAAGAAAGACAGCCTTATGTAACAACGAGGGTCGAATCCAGCCCAATACAGAGCAGTGGACGCTTGTCCCTCTGAGACATGACTCACTGTGCCCGTTTAAAAAGCAAAATTTCCCCAAGAATTCACCAGGCTTTCAAGCTGGATCAGAGAGCAAAGTCAAAGCTTTTCACAATGGAGAGCTGTCTCTAAGCAGCTTACCAATTTTAGGTTATATTCTATTGACTAAGCCCATGCCCAAGCCTAGTGGCAAGGAAAAACTCCTAGTAGGACCAAGACTTAAAAATGGACCCAACCTTGAAATATGTAGGAATGAACTTGGATATCTAAAGAAATATTAACGAAGAGAACAAAATACAAGACATAGTAATTAAAAGAAAATCTAGTATAATAAAAGAATATCGTGCAGTCATTTCACCCTCTCCTGAGAAATCTGACATGCGATTTGTAAACACCTTATCTCCGGTATCAATAATAACTGACATTTACAGAAGATATAAAGCCTAAATTGAAGAAACCTAGTTGTGTTTTTGGCTTGGTGAGGCCAATATTTTTGAATCGGTTGCACAACTACACCCACCCACCGAGTAGAAACGGAAGACTTGAGTTTGCGTTTTGATTCTTTTTAAAGATTTTTTTTTCTTTTTTAGGATAAAGCCCAGAGCTTGAAGGCTCAATCAGCCTGGCGACATCCTCTCAGAGGGAGGAGAGCAAGGGGGCTTCCTAATCCCTGCTGATGCCAGCCTGGAGCTCCCCTGGGAAAGGATATGGTTTCTTAATGCTATTGAATCTGGGCCAAACCTGCACAACCCACAAAGTTCGAGTGCATCATCCCTATTGAGATGTGCAGGAGATGAGAGGAGGTGGTATCTCGCCTAACCAAGGGCTTTGACCGCATTAGACTAGAACTACATATTGGCCAGACGCATTTACTTCACTATAGTATTGTATCTTTTGCAGTCTACGTATGACCATTAATAACATCTACAAACTACGCTTGTAGAGTGCATGGTGGAAAAAACCCCCCACAAAGGTCTCCATTCCCCGATCCATAACACTCACAGCCAATTTTAACATGACACGTTTAATAATTAATAGCGGCCTGCCTTCAGGGGACCTTCCTGTTCCCTGCACCCACACATTAGTATTAGAACAGCTGCTCCCAACATCTGAACCGAGTATTAGATGAATTAGGAGCTGGTCCAGGAACAGCAGGTGGGTGTGGGCTGTTATACCTGCTCATTAATGGAGAGCCATAAAGGATATGGTTCTGTTAGTCAGGCTTAGGGAAGGATGAAAGTGAATTGAGCAGGGTGCAGCCTCGGCCTTCACACACCACTGCTTCACATCACACAGTCAGAAATAGAGTCTTAACATCACACACCAAACCAGACAGACAGTCTCACACACAAAAAATGCACACAAACTGTGGCTGGGGATCTCATTTATCTGATGTAATGATCTGCTCGTCTCTTCATTGGTCTCTTAGTTAGTGTTCCCACTGACATTCTTAACATTGAGCCAAAAAAAAATGTCTACTAAATTCACTCACATACTCCCTGACTGAAGGGCTTTTATTTAACACCAGTTTGGCACCCAATTTGTAGCTATATAAATTAAAATGTTTAATCACCACACGGGGTAGCGGGCCAGCTGGTGCCCACCCGGCAACTCTGGGAGCAAGGGCAGGAACAACCCTAGAGGGGGTGCCAATCCATCGTAGGGCACACACACACAGTCACACACTAAGGGCCACTTTTGAGACACCAGTTAACCTACCACGCATGTATTTAGACTGTGGGAGGAAACTGGAGTACCCAGAGTAAAACCACACAGACGCAGGGAAGACATGCAGACTCCACACACCCAGGACCCAGGCCGCTTCACTCTGGGACTGAACCAGGGACCTTCTTGCTGTGAGGCAGCGATGCTACCCACCAGGCCATCGTGCTTCCCTACTAATATTATTATTACTATTATTATTATTATATTAGTATGGCATTGGCATGTAAAATGCTGGTCCCAGTTCAGCTCAGCATTGACAGCATCAATTAATTCTTTGCCTTCACTGTTACAGAAACCTGTATGCAGTGCCACGCTGAAGCTCCACTGAAGTCAAGGGCTTTTGCAGTGAACCCCTGGTTCAAGGCCAGAAATCCACTCTGAATGACTCCTCTTCTATTTACACAGTGTGTGTTCCAGCAGCCATGAAGTCTGAGTTCATGGAGAAAGTGGGTCAGCTCTCTACACACAGAGTCAGACCCAACAGCAAGAAGACACCAGGAAGTCACAGCAGTCCTGTATTAATTAGTCCTGTATAGCGGGCACATGGCTGAAAATGACGTGTCTCCCTTGGATAAAAGTCCTTCATTTGTGACAAATTTTTTAACATTTTTAACATGATTAATTCCTGCACTGGGAACATGTGAGGTGACCTCATAAGGAAGGATCTGGAGATGGTTGTATAGAGGAATGTCTCAGATTTATAGGTTTTCAACTCCTATCACATTAAGGTTTACAGGAGTGATAACCAATGGCGTTTTAATAATCGTGAGGCTTTTTATGAGGGGAACAAACATTGCATGTAAAGCCACTCTGGACCGTACTCTGGAACACAAGGTCTACGGTTCAAATCCCACCTCAGCTGAGCTGCCACTGTTGGGTGCTTGAGCAAGGACCTTAAACCCAAACTGCTTGGACTGTAAAAAAACTGCACCAATGATTATGTCACTCTGTATGAGAACATTGTCTGATTTTCTGCACACTTATCAGTTCCCTGATCTCTTCCGATATGCCTGCTCGCACCGTAAATACAAGAGGAAGTATTTTGTGCTTTCACAGTTTCTTGAAAAGCATTTCCCCTTCAACAAGTCAATAAGAGTTTCACTCTGTCACTCATGTCTGGGAGCCGAGCAGAGGGCTGGGCCGTCATCTTGTACGACAACAACAAACCCTCCATGTAATGAACACAGCCACTGGTGGTACAGACGCTCTGCACCCATGAAAAGGATCAGCAGGGTTCAAACGTGAACAAGAGCTTTATGGACATTTGTAAGAATGTAAGTATTTGGAGCTTACTGACATACCGGAGAAGTTATAGAAATAAAAATAAATACAACACTAACTCAAAAGCCCTTTATTCACCGAGTAAGCAAGAGAGCAGCAAGACCAAGCAGAACTCGTACACACCCCTCTGAGAGTCATTACTGTACACAAACAGGGCCAGACATCTGTCAGAACAAACATTACGCTTTCTTACCTTCTCAAGCTCAGCAAACATTTGGAAAGCAAACGGAACGGATTAGCAAATTCACTTATGCACACTGATCAGTCACGCCGTTCATTAGGGTTGCACCGAAGCAACACAGCTGATAAACCAAGAATTCAGTCTAGATCATCCAAAACCTTTTCTGGAATTGGAAATGGGGAATTATTTTAATGGCGTCGCTCGTTTTGTATAAAAATATGCCAAGCACAAAAACATCAGACCATTCAGCTACATCATAAAGATTTGACCACCACATGGATGATCCAAAGTAACCTAAAATTGATATACACCATATAGACCAAAGTTTGTGGACACCTAAAAAAATGACATCCAAAGTACAGAGTTGCAACCCTCCTCCTTTGCTCCCACAGCCCTTGTTCCTTCCAGATTATCCACTAGATTTTGGAGATTGACTGTGAGGTCAGCTTCTGGCTCACTTTTGGCATTTTGAAGGTTTCACATGAGGTTGAGGTCAAGGTTATGTGAAAGTTATTACACCGAGTATCTTATTGAATGATTCAAATAAGTGGTCTGTGGAAGCATCTGCACCATGGTCACTAATGATGCAATTTTAAGCTTAATTCTGAAGCAAGTCGAACACACCAGCAGTTCTGAAGGAGATATTCAGATAGGGGGGGCGGTATAATTTTCATTTCAAGTCTCCACTTGATGAAAGAAAAGAAGAAGCTTTTATTTTAAATGATATGCCCCATTTTAAAACTCTACCACTGACCAATAGATTAACATTTAGCACAAATAAGAGAAGCGAGACGTATAGAGAAGTGGGTGCTGCCTCACAGCAAGAAGGTCCCGGGTTCAATCCCAGGGTGAAGCGGCCTGGGTCCTTTCCGTGTGGAGTCTGCATGTCCTCCCCGTGTCTGCGTGGGTTTACTCCGGGTACTCCGGTTTCCTCCCACCGTCCAAAGACATTGTTAGGTCATTCAGTCACTGTAAACTCGCATGAATTCGAGGGTATAATGGCCACACTAGTAGGATGGCGTAAAAAATAAAAAAAAAGGCTAAAACACCACGGCCGCGGTGTGACCAGTGGCATCTACAAGGCGTCTGACAGACTGGTTGATCAAGGTGGTCATGGTGATATAAAGAAGTTTTAATCCCCCCCATGTTCTGTCTTTTTCAGGGTAGCATAGCAGGGTAGCTGGGTCTATAACCTATAGCAGTGGCGACCGGGCAGAGGTGGAAGAAAAGCAGGGACAAAAATGTCCAGATACTTTAAAAAAAAACATCAAAACAATAAATTAAATAACAGACTGTGCTCTACAGTTTCATAATACAGATGTGTGAGGCTGAGTGTATGTATTGCTTCGCCCCATCTGTGCTTCCTGAGCCCATTCCAAATCATCAGAGCCCAGGTAGCTACAGGTCGAGCTGCAGCATTAAGCATCACAGCACAGACCTATCATCCGTTGAACTGTTTTCTGTATTCCCTGTGCTCTGAGCTGCATCCTGCTTTGTTTGTACAGTTGGATCTCCTGGTTAACAGCTTGGGATGCTCAAACATTGAGAGCGGGGTGTGAAACAAAGGGGTTGGTACGGACACGGGACAAACAGACACACTCCACACATTAAAAGGTTACACCCTCGACATCTCGCTTCCAGAAACATGAGAGAACTGTTTTCACTCGAACAATGTTAGTCACATGGCATCAGCATGACTCAAGGATTTTCTCTACTTCAAAAAAAAAAAAAAAAAAAAAAATTTGACATGAACAGATTAGGAGTATAAATGACTTACCTCGGTCGGTGAATTTGGCCTATCTGAAAAAGACAAACCGAGAAGTACATGAGGAAAACGGCAGTCAAAACACGGAACAAACTCCTAAACAGGCTTAGAATAGCTTACACGTCAAGGTCTCGTTTACAGGCCAGCTAAACTAACTAAACTCCAATAACCAATTACATAAACTCGTTAATAAAAACCACTTACTCCAATAATTCTTTGAATAATAGGTGTGAACAGACGAGAATAAATAAAAATCATTTCATTAGACTTGATTTGAAAAAAAAAATCTATACCTTAATTTAATAATTGAATACATACCCTAAATAACAAAACTATCATAAACTAAATCACAGAAATAACGGAGTACGTGCTATAAACTTTCTATAATCTATAATCTTTCTTTAAAATAATTATGTTTAGAGTAAGTACTCATTTATTTAAGTGGTTTAGTGTGTGATGTTTTACTGTATTATCAAGTTATGCACACTGTTATCAAGTTTATTCATGTTTATTTACATAACCTTACATTTTGGGCTCTATTATGGAGTCTGTACTGGTTTGATCCATAACGCCAGGCTCAGCGCTCGAATTCTTAAAGCAGCCAGTGAATTAACCCAGTGTCACTGCAACGGTCACTCTCAGCATGTGAGAGGAAAGAAACAAAAGGGTAGGGTACGTTCATTCATTCATTCATTCGTTATCTTCTGTTTAATCCACACGGGGTTGTGGGCTAGCAACCTGGCAACTCTGAACCCAAGGGCAGGAATAACCCTAGATCCATCATAGGGCACACACTAAGGGCCGCTTTAGAGACACCAATTAACCTAACACGCATGTCTTTGGACTGTGGGAGGAAACCGGAGTACCCAGAGTAAACCCACA
>JAUZST010013902.1:0-10825 GCA_034779995.1 Parotocinclus haroldoi
CGCAAGACCTTTAATCCACATTTGCGCTGGATTATAAAACTGTATCAGTTGTAAGTCAAACTACGTAAGGGTCTGCTAAATTACGAATCTGAATCCCAAGTGAGACATGCAATGCCACGACCGAGTGTTTCATTCATGGGTGTCCACAATGGCCTCAATGGTCTTGTCCAGTCTGTGCCCGTTGTGTTCTGGGTTAATCTCCTGGGTAGAGCAGAACGCTTTGCTTGTTGCCTTCAGCCGGCACCTTTTATGCAAAATGACTTATAACCTGAGCAGTTCAGGTTAGGGACCTTGCTCAAATGCCAGCTCGACAGAGCCAGGACTTTACTTCACAACATTTTAATTAGTTTAGAACCTTAACCATTGAGCCACTCGTGACCCGTGAGGTTATGTACAAGATTTTTACATTTACAGCATTTATCAGACGCCCTCATCCAGAGGGACTTCTAACCGCTACAGTCTTACAATACAGTCGATTGTAGGTTAAAGGTCTTGCTCGAGGACCACATAGTGGCAGCTTGGCAGAGGTGCGATTTGAACCCTGGACCTTAATCACTAAGCCACAACAGTCCCACCGTTTCCAGCCTAAACTGTAACTGTTGAGTCGAGGCATGACAAATACATTCGCAAACCGTTGTATATAGTTCAGAATGACTTTTCTTGCAGCCGTACATGGTGGGTTTGTGCGCACAAGTGCATCTCCAGCGCAGATAATAACCACACGTGTAAGGCGGCACAGCGGCTATGTTTGTGCATGTACATGTCATCCTGTGACCTACTAAATGAAGTCGTCCTCACCAAACCGCTCGTCAGCAGTCCCTGCATCGAGCAGGTGTATGAAGAGCGCAAGAGAACGAGAAGCAACCAAAAGAAAAGGAGAACATAAAGAGGATGAAATATCATTAATCAGCCCTGACAGATACAAACGAGGGACCTTGCTCCCAGTTCTACCTTCGTGCAGATACGGAGCGCAGCTACCGAGCCAGAGCTGCTCTGTTCTCTCTCTCCCTTTAGGTTTAAAGCAGTTCTGTGCGAGAAGTGTTCAAAAGATGAGAGACTTGTCCAGTTATCTGGTTCGGAAACCAGCCGTCTGCCACTCGTGCTCACGTAGAGCTGACTTAAAAACGGCCGACTTTCATTAACTACAAAATACAATGGAACGAAACTCTGCAGCTCGATCTGCATTTTGACCCGTACAGCACGGTGTGATGGTTTGGAAATGCTTTGCTGGACTCCTCTCCATCGCAGAAGGAACTGTGGATTCTGTACCCAAGAGCTGTGCAAAGTCATCTGAAGATGGAGCTGCTCGAAAGATCACAAGTATCGGGGAGTTGAAGCAGTTATGGAAAGAAAAGTGGCTTAAAATAACTCGAGCATTGTGAGACACCACTGAAACTACAGACCTTAATTATTTTGTCTTGCCACTGTCACCTCTCGCTTGCTCATTTGACATCTAGACTCTGAATATAATAAGATGAAATGTCGTTCACATTTTATTTCCCCTTGCACTGGTGAGGGTCACAGGAACCGGGACATGTCCTGGATGGGATGCTGGTCCTACTCCGGTCCTCAGGGGTCACTGTCGCAGAGCCGACGGGTCACCCTCTTTCTCAGCCACAGCAGATCAGGCCGGCATGTGAAGTCACGACCAGAATTTGAACCTGGGTCACCGTCATGGTGGAAAAGCATTATTAGACTGATGTGCTACCAGAGTGGAAGATGAAATGCATGTCATGTTGCAGTACCGTTTGTTGACTCAAGGGGGCCGGTTAGACATAAACATGTTTTTTTTTTCTGATTTTAAGGCAGGAAATGCATTCAGAAATCAGGAACAGAACAGCTGTGAGAACGGAACCGCTTCTGAAGGTTTTTATTTGCTCGTGCAAAACACCCGTTTGGGTCTAAACCCTAAACCCTTGACATTCCATCATTGCTATCAAAGACACGCCACCTCTACAAGCCAAACCTCTAACGATCCAGATACAAAAGGATAAAGAATATCAGCGCTTGGGTTCTTGTTTGATGGCTCACATGAACGGATCCTTTTCGATAAGCGCTGACTCAGATCTTTGTGCCTTTACGTAAATTAGGGCACCTCTACAACCCGCACCTCTAACCCTATTCGTTCACTGGAACTCCTGATTATCGGAGAAGAGGTTCATGCAGGTTGTGTTATTTGTTCAAAAATTGTCGCTCAGGAAGAAAAAAACCCCACTGTTATGCATAACTGAGATAGTAATCAATTCTAAATAAGAATTAGACTTCCATCATCTCGTGCGTTTTATAACCCCCGTTCTAGCTAATGTTACTCAGAGAGAGCTTGTCACTGACTAATGTGAAGTGCGACAGCAGGTTCTGGGTGCTGTAAGCATATCGATTTTCCTAGGGGGAACTTATTAAACATGATTTATAGATATCTTTTTCCTTTGTTCAGCCTTAAGCTGCGTTTAGCCACCCAAGATCTCGACTGTAATGGAAAGGAATCCAATGGAACAGCCTTTTATTCACACACTGATCACACTGGTTCTCACCACCTGGAGCAAACAAACACCCAATATAATCGCTCGTCCTTTCAGGTGTTTAAGAAAAAACAACAAAAGTGTTGCCAATATTTTTTTAATATGCCATATCTTTAGTATGACTTAAAGAAGTTTGTGTGTTTGGTGAAAAAAAAAATTGGGACAGAATGGAAACGCAAATAAAACAACTTGGCCTTTCATTTCGCCGCTGATGGTATGAGCCTGAGATTTTATCTTTTGTTCATTTATTAATAAACATCCAGACCAGCATAACATTCCCAAAAAGTTTAAACATTAAAGCGTTTCCCACTTTGTAATGTTGCTGTTGCTTCCTGACGGCACGGAGGATCGGTGGGTTGCCCTGGTGCAGGAACTCCCTCCATCATTTAATCACTTCGAGACGATGTGCCTCCGAGGACCTCCCACTGAGGACTGGTTTTAAAATCCATTCCGTCTTAAAATCTGTTTTGTCGTTTATTTCCTTACTAACTTAAATATTATTATTGATTTTAAATATATTATTGACTTCATTTTGCTATTAATTTAATATACTTTCAAGTGTTTACTTAATGAACATCTAGGTCCCATTTTGAGTCTTGGTTCCTCCCAAGGTTTCTTCCTTTCCTTTTCTTCACCCTAGGCTTGCTCCATTTAGGATCTGCTTTTTAAGGTTATATAGGATTGTAAAGCTGCTTTGATACAATGCTCCTTTGTTTGTGGAGTTTGTATGTTCTCCCCGTGTCCACGTGGGTTTACTCTGGTTTCCTAAATCAACCTCGATCTCAGTGTGTACGTGTGATTGGCTTTAATATAACCTTGAGCGTTGATGTAATAAACAGACTGACAGCTAATGATATATGGTTGTTATGCTATTGGTAAAACAATATTTTTTTTACAACGGTCTATCTAATCTAATGGTGGCCTAACACTTTTGCACAGCACTGACCATCCGCCTCCATCCCCCTTCCCCAGGTCCATGCGATGAAAATACATGATGCGTTGTAGCCCGCATTTTTTTAGAATAAAGCTTTGTTTAATAGTAACAATAATAATAATCATTTATAGCTTTCATTTTTAATAATAACCCTAGCAAAGGCATGTACCGGTGAACTGATAATTAACGACGTTGTCCAGAATGGTCACATGATTAATGCATGTTTCATTCATCTGTCGGATGTGTGAAAGGTAAATCATCAGTCAGTTAGGAATCTATCGCTGATTAGTCTTTGAAGTTGCGTTAATGAGGCAATTACTCTTTGAAGTCTCTTTTAATGAGGTGGCGGCGCTAACCCTCTTGATATTGTGCCCGTGCAGAACGACGACACCGTCTCCCTCTGTGCAGGTAAGGGTCTCCTGTCGGGCCACTCGCTTGTCTCGCGCAGTTAAAGCATTGGGGGTCACGATAGACAGGCTGGGGATGATGCCGGATGCCCCCTCCCCCTCCCAAAACAAAGCCAGAGAGACACGGCCATGGCGGAGTTCCTTGGCCACGTCTTTCACGTCTTGCCGTTGCTCGTGCAGCTCTAATTACATGTGCGACCAGAACCACGACCCGCTGAAATCCACGTTACAGTGTTCTCGTGAGCCCGGGCAAATGGCACCAACAGCTTCTAGAGAGCCTCTTATCACCAGATTTAGTTCTTCCAGCGTATTAAAAGGTGCTACTTGCTCTTTCAAGCCTTGCAACATGATTGCATGTGCAGAAAAAGCCCGTTTTTACTGTAGCTCGCGCTCAGAATGTTTGGCGAGACAGGGGTGTAATTTCCTCAGCAAAGGTGAAGGTCTATTCATCAGATTTCCACGGCTCATTCATTATTTCACGCCGCCGCCGCGTTCATTCACACGGCGAGTAGGTTCATTCATGCCGTCTCAAGGGCACGCTGTTCCTGTACAGTATTTCACGCTCAAGCAAACTGGCTTGACGTCTGTCTGTGAAGGGCTGCTTGAAATCTAGCGCCGCCATTATTTTTAAGCTCTCGTGTCGCCTCGTCTCCCCCCCCCGGCGAGCACGTTGCTATTTTCAGACGCCGCCCTGACGCCGAGCAGAAACGTCTCTCCCCGTGGCGTGCGTGGCCCGAGACGTAACCGCAAACCACCTGACAGGTTGGGATTGAGTTAAGCTTGGCTGTAACTTCGCCGCAGTGTTTAACGCTGAAAGTTGTCCGGGCGATTGTCCTGTGATTTGTGTTTGGAGAACAGAGATAAACAAGGCATCACCGCAGAACCGTTCATTTCTAATGATGTGTGACTCGGCCGTTGCCCAGCACTTTAGCATGTTGTCAGATTTCTGCCAAAGGTCAATTATATTAATTCCACTACATGGCCCTAGGAATGGAGCGCCGGTCCAGATTGATTCGGCCCGGCCGTCGCCTCTGTGCTCTGTCTGCTGGTTAGTGATTCATGTCGCAGGAGCCCACTAATTACCACTGTCCATGTTCCAGCTGGACGGCAAGATTAAGCAACCTACCCCTCTTGACTGAAGCAGACAAACTGCGTAGGACTCTGGGTCTAAACCCCAAAGAACCGCTCCAGACCTCCTGCAAACGATCGTAAGAGAACCGTTTGAGATTTTTATTTATTTCTTTTTTTTTTTACATATGAGCTGCCAAGCCTTAGTAGTAACTGCTTCATTTAAAAACACATATAAATAAAGGTTCTAAAGGCATTTGGTTTTGGTGCTTCATAAACAAAGAAGAGTAATAAGTGAAGAGTTCAGAGAGGGAACAGTAACTGAGGATGATCCTGAAACGGGAGCACATGCTCAGCAACAGTAAAACAGCAAAACTGTCCGAGTTTGGTGAGCCAGTGTCGAAGTCAAATTGATTTCTATAGCCCGTTTTACAACTGAGCATTGTCTCAAAGCAGTTTTACAATATTATTATGATCTTAAAAGGCCAATCCCAAATTGAGCGAGCCTAGGGCGACGGTGGAAAGGAAAAAACTCCCTGAATATAGAAGGAAGAAACCTTGGGAGGAACCAAGACTCAAAAAGGGACCCGACCTCCAGGGGTGGCCTAGATGTTAATTGAAATTAAGTAAATAATAAAATTTAAATATAACAAAATAGGTTTAAGATAATGAGCCGTAAGTTATTGGAGGCACATCATCTCCTAATAACTAAAGGATGGAGGGAGTTCCTGCACTCTGGTGTGGCCCGGGCATGGTGGGACTGGTTTCTGTTGCTATAGACCAGTAGAGATGGCTGAACATACAAATGCGAAAAACAACACGGGGAGGAACCTGGGTCTGGAATCAAAGCTGGTTTCTCTAGCACAGTGAGAAAGCTGTGCTTACTTAAGGGAGGGGAAACTTGTGCCTTGTTTGTACCTAGCATATTTTTTAATTCATCCGTTTTCAGTGACGTCAGCATAACCTAGTTCCTCCTGATTGGTTGGGGCCGGGCTTTGGCTCTTGATCTGTTTCTCTGTTTGTCTTCAAGTTCCTCAACATGTTTCTTATGTTCATGCGTGTAAATTTTAAGACCAAAATGTCTTCTGTTAACTCATTATAGTAATTTTCCTAGAGCCGTGGTTCCCAAACTGGGGTCCGAACACCCAACCCCACCCCCCGCTTCTTACATGAAATGAAGTTGCTCGGAGTTTGCCAAAATAGAATTTGTACAATAAATAAACAAAAATGTTAAATAAAATGAATACCACATTTTCTTTTGGACCTTAAAAAGTAAGAAATGGGGAAAAATATGGAAAAAGGGGAAAAAAAAATTGAAAAGCAACAATCTGTTAATTTTTATCAATGATTTGCAATAACTTTAATAAATTTAATTCATTTGGGGGGGGGCATGACTTCTCTTAGGTACTCCTAGGGGAGCTCGAAGGAAAACAAGTTGGGAACCAGTGCACTCGAGCTTCAACCAGTAAAGTATGTAATTAAGTTCACTGGAGTTGGAAAATTGATTAGATTACAGACCCAACGGTGGCAGCTTGGTAGAGGTGGGGTTTGAACCCGAGCCTTCTGTGTCCTTCAGTGTCCCTGACCGCTAAACCACCACAGTCTCACGTTAAGATGGGTCAGAACTGGAGATGTTTTTCAGTTTGGGGACGACGATGCACCCCGCATGTTATAGTGAAAGTTCGGTTTGTAACGTTTGACTGTATTTACGTTCAGACCATGCTAACTTATTTGAATTTAGAAACTAAGCAAAGCATTTAGTTTGACTCGCACCAGCCCAGACTGTAGCGGGTCGATAGCAGCATGTCCCGTTGGCCAAAGTGAACGTTCCAGTGATTGCTTGTTTTCCAGATCTGTTAAAGATGCTCATGTATTGCTTGAGCTAAAGCCCCGCATGCTGTGAGCTTCACATCGACTCTTATCCTGACACATCATGCTACGCTTTGCAGAAAGGCCAGCGAGCTGCGTGATATAGGGGAGAAGAGGAGGAAAAAGTGGAACATAATGCTGATCAATACCGAAGGATCAATGCTTTTGTAAGGGCTCATGCACCCTCATGGGAGGGTGCTGGCTGCAGAACATGGAAGATGGAGTATTATGTCAGTAATCTTCCCCTTCCTCGCAGAAACGGCTCCGGTTGGAGGCGAGCTTCATGCTGGTCCCATGCTCTGGCCCACTTTTAAAGCAAACGGCTCCTCTACCTTTCCCTTTCTCGCCCCAGGGTGAGAACGAATCAGACATGGAAAGGATTTAAAGAACCGGAAGAGTCCTGTCCTGTTAATGCCTCGGTGCCTCGTGGTGCAGGCGTCGACGTGAAACAGGAAAGACGTGGCTTAAAGCTAGAACGATGAAAATAATTTAATAGCTTGCAAAAAAAAGGGATGAATCAGCCCAGGGAGACCTGCTTACGGGAGGATTTGGGTCGTTTTGGCGGGAGGCCAGTCTTCATAGATTGAAAATGGGATAAATATCTATTAATTTGGCCGTGGGCTATGAAAATCGACACAGACAGTGGGAACGGTGCACAGGCTACGGCCCCAATAACGCCGCTCTCGATATGATTTGCAGCAAATCAATGAGGGAGGCGCACGGTGACGACGGCGTGCTGCGAAATGAAGGCAGGCTTTTCGTTAGCGGACAGAAAATGGTAATAATATGCTGTTGAGACAGACTGAACTCTGAACATCTACTGAAGTTCGATTGGTACAGACAAGTCCGTCGTCTGTTAAAATGTCTCTTCATATTTGTAAACCCTTTGCAGTTATAAGGGGCGGCACGGGGGCTCGGTGGGGTGGCAACCGCCGCCTCACAACAAGAAGGTCCTGGGTTCAATCGCAGGCTGGGTCCTTTCTGTGTGGAGTCTGCATGTCCTCCCCGTGTCTGCGTGGGTTTACTCCGGGTACTCCGTTTTCCTCCCACAGTCCAAAGACATGCGTGTTAGGTTAATTGGTGTCTCTAAAGTGGCCCTTAGTGTGTGACCGTGTGCATAACTGTGTGTGTGCGCGCCCTGCATTAAGCAAAAGACACTGGATGAATGGAAACTTTAGTCTTTTAATTTTATTAGGAGCATAAAAATGTAAGACATTCATTGGATTTTTGAATCTGCCTGCAGTTGAGCTGAGAATGAGTCAATTTGTATTGCTTTTAGTTTCTGTAAGTGAAATCTCATCATCTCGGCCCCATCCTTATTGTGTAAGGATAAGTAAATGACCCCTAGTCCAAATCCCAATATGAAACAGTAACAGATGCTTATATGTTTATAAGGATATCTCCATCTTGCTCTGCATCTTAGCAACAGTCACATTGAAGTGGCCTGATAGGCCAGTTATTAGTAATGTAATTCATTCTCGAATAACGAATGTTTCCATAAAGTGGCCAATAAGTACTTGTCACAGTTTGATACTGTATCTGGCTTCCACTGACGACAGAGCTGGCAGTTGCTCTTCCTCTACTCCACTATGGGGTCTCCATATGCACAGGACGTCTCAATGGCGAGGTTGTACCAGTTCCCTTTACCTCCTTTATAGGCACTGGTGACTATGCACGCCCAGCCTGCCTCCCCCTGTGTATAGAATGCAGAATTACAGCCAGTGTAGTTTGAGGCTTTATATTCATTTTAGCCACGTTTTGGTCATTTCATCGTTGTTATACCATTTGAGTATAGTTTTAATGGATCAAAATAAGAACATGGCTAGAGAGTAACTTTAGTCATGCATTTTTACTCTCAATAATGTTAACATCCGAAATTACGGAAGCAATATGGCCACCACTTCTTCGAATACATTTTGCATTTACTTTATTTTAACATGGCCATTTGCGACATGACAGTCTGCCTGAGATAGCAGTTTGTCTCAATAAACGGTGCAGTGGGTACCTACGATATGATTCAATTAACTTATTGACTTAAAGTGGCATCGCGCCACCAATGTGCTTACCTCTTGGTTCAGTTCAATGATAAAGGGAGCAAGTTTTGAAATACTAGAGAAGTGGCTAGCGCAAAAATGTAAACATGAAGACAGAGTTAAGACTTTCAACGCGTGTTACGTACACAACTTCATTTACCTCTTGGTAACAGTTGTACAACTGTGCTTTTTCCAGTTCTTTTGATAGCGAATATTTTGCACTTGTTATTCAGTTTGACGAAAAAATGCGCCTTGTTCGTCGTGGTTTGTTGTTCATGAAATTGAAACTGATTACAGCCACTGTGCCCTCTGATACAACCAATGTATACCATCTTACACTGCATTGCGTTCAGTAAAGCATTCAAGGCAGAACTGAGATTTATGAAAGCATAACATGGCATTCTTTATTGCTTTACTGGACAGCAGATCAAATATAAATATATATTTATAAATATATATATATGCATGAGCACGGGCAGATGGCACACAAATGTGTTTATGCAGCTACAATGTCAAATCACTTCATAATGGCCTCATCCTTGTTTCTCCTCTCGTTGTCTTTTAACATTTACAAGCCTTTTGTAGTCCATCTGTTTCTCTACGTGCATTGTTAGTCCCCTTTACTCTGCTCGTTTAACGGTCAGGACCCCCACAGGACCACCACAGACCAGCTATAATTTGGCTGGTGGATCAGACTGCAGTGACACTGACGTGATGGCTTTCGTATATGAGCAGTTGAGACACTGCTGGTGTTGTAAACACTGTGTTCAGTCACTGTCCACTCAATTAGCCATATATATCTGATTGCTCGAACGTGTAGATGTAATGTCAGAGACAGTGGCTCATTTACTGTTGCACACGTTGTGTTAGTCATCCTCTAAACCTTCATCAGTGCTCGCAGAGGCTAGACTGTTTTTGGTTGGAGGACTGTTTTCTGGCCATCCCTGACACTGTAAAAACTCATGCAACAATGCTGCCTGATCCACTCACACCAGCACCTGGTCTGTGGTTGTTGTGAGGGGGTCCTGACAATTACATTTTGTTTTTTTTTTAAAGCAGACGAGTACAGTACGTGGAGTAACAGATGGACTGTGATTACAGAACTCCAAAGTGATTTTACGTGGAAAGTGGAACTGGTTAAATCGCATCTCGAACAAATGTGGATTCTAACATGACCATTTCTTCAGTTGTAGAATCATCACGATAATCATGCTTGGGCAGCTGATCAAGACCGCTGAATCACTCACCCAAAACACTCCCCAGGAGTTTCTGACTATCCAGTACTCAATTCCATCCTCAGTCACTCCCCAGCCAGTCACAGATATGATGTGGTTCATGAGCGAGATGGGATGAAACTCTGCAAACAAGCCTCCTTCGTATGCCTCAAGTCCTTCAGTGGCCATGATACCACAGCTGTCATACAGAAAGTTTCAAGCTATTTCAAATCGCTAGCATTTGTTACAAAGCTGTGGGGATGCACATCATATCGCACAGACGTCCAGGCGTTTCCTGACGTCATATCATCTCGCTTCTTCTACATTCACGTCAAGCGGATGGGACTGAATACGCCTGAACCTTCAGAGTCCGGAGGGCATTAAACCACCAAATGCACACTACAAGTTTGTAGGCAAGACTTTCTATCTAATTTCCTAAAATGCAGTTCAGAGGTAGAACCTTGCCTGATTGGACCATTTTTGTAGATCTCTGCTTTCATGTGGTCTCGTCCTGATACCTTCCCGTAATCTCCCACTTTCCACACGGTGTAGTTAGTCAGGGCAGAACACGATCCAAAGAACGAACAGGTGCCACACCGGTTAAAAGGGACACACTCTATATGCACACACAGTTGGCACAGCAAGGAAAAGGAAAACACAGGTTCATACAATATTCAGAAATGATTATTAATTCATGGAGTCATTACATGCACTAAGCTGCTCCACTATGATGGTTTAAGTAGGTGTGCATGGTAAATAATTGAAGTCGCTCTGTGTATGT
>JAUZST010013903.1:0-35480 GCA_034779995.1 Parotocinclus haroldoi
ACCTAAATGCATATTGGATTGAATTGGATTGGACTTTTGATTACATTTGTTGTATTAGCAATAAGATAATGACCATTTACAAAAAAACTTCAAACTTGGATAAGTCAGTCCATACTATTCGTTGCCACTGATCTTTATTCAACTACAATCTCTGTAAACCTTAGAAAATATTAGCCTTTCCCCTTTTATAAAAGTAGTTTCTTGGCTGTTACCATTTTTATTTCCAGACTGTAGAAAGGTCAAAAGATGTTGCAACTCAGGTGTATATTATTCCAGATTTTTAAATACTGCATATAACTTTCTTGTATTTTCTGGTAATATTTGAGAAATGGTACTGAGAAATAATTAGATAGCGTCATTATGTAAAACCTTGGAATCTAATAGTGGCCTACAACTTTTGCACAGTAATGTGTTTGTTTACTAAATGCTGGGTCAGCTCAATTGCTATTTATGACAGGGGTCAGTGATATCAACACTGGTCAGATACATTCACACTGGGGCAATTTAGAGCAACCTGCTGCGTGTTTTTGGAAAGTGGGAGGGAACAACACTGCCTGGAGTAAACCACACAGACACAAAGGACATGCATGCTACACATTAGCAAAGTCTAAGGTTAAATTCAGGAATCTCTGAAGCTGTCTACTAATGCACACTGCTAACTGCTTGCACAACCATGCCTCCACAAACCTGGAACAATATAATTATTTTATACCTGAAATAATTATATTGAATATAGAATATAAATAATATAACATAGAATAATGGTTCTATTAAATATAGAAATATCATGAAACAAATGTTTCAATAAACAGTTACTGCTTACAGACAAAATGTAATTTTTTCCAAAGACAGAAGTGTTCAATAGATGACTAGATGCATTGTCAATCTGAGACTTTCTCAAAATTCCTTCACAACGAATCCAGGGCATTGGTTAGGCCAGTTGAAATCTCTGTAGGGTT
Organism: Parotocinclus haroldoi; assembly: GCA_034779995.1. Lineage (NCBI taxonomy): Eukaryota > Metazoa > Chordata > Actinopteri > Siluriformes > Loricariidae > Parotocinclus > Parotocinclus haroldoi. The sequence goes on from JAUZST010013903.1 coordinate 960, forward strand.
TGGTTCCCACCATCCACCCTGTGCTGCCTCATATGTCCCCTGTGGCTATGACTTGGATTAACTTCTAATACTGCCCGAGGTGGCACACAGCACGGTGGATCTGTGGGTAGCACCACTGCCTCACAGCAAGAAGTTTCAATCCCAGGGTGGAGCGGCCTTGGTCCTTTCTGTGTGGAGTCTGCATGTCCTCACCGTGTCTGCGAGGTTTTACTCTCACAGTCCAAAGACATGCGTGTTAGGTTAATTGGTGTCTTTAAATTGGCACTGACTGTGCCAATTTAACACACTGTGTGTGTGTGTGTGTGTATGTGTCTTTGACGGTAGGCGATACGACACGTCGGTCAAAGTATTCCCTCGTCACGTTTTCGTGGGTGTGAGCGGACCCCGCATCAAGCGGGACTTAAACTGCAAGGAAATAAGAAGCTTGCCCGGGGTGGCACAGGGTCTTGGGGTATAAATGGTCAACGATGCTGATAGCAACATTAAATAATCCAAATACATAAACAAACAAAAACAGCTAATACTGTGCCTAGTGTATACATAAGATACTACCGACATAAGTCAACACATCAGCACCAATCAATATTAGTTATATCTCCTTATTTTTAAATTCATAATGCATTTTATCAGTTCCACTTCAACTACAATCACAGACTGTGGTCTATCCATTTCTAAATACTTTGTTAGTCACCTTAACTCTGTTGAGGACCAAGAGAACCGCCTCATATCAGGCAGTATTTTAATGGTGTGTGAATCTCTGCAGTGCAGATTAAAAATCAAGGGCTTAATAAATATACTTTGTACATACATTCTATTTATACATATACGTACACAACCTTTTATACTGTTACATTTTAAAGTATTTCTTACACATTTCATTTTTATGCTTAGTGCTTATTTAATGTTTACTTAAATGTTTAATGTTTATTGCTGAACCATGGGTCTGAAAGTAACGAAATTTAAATCCTGTGTATGTCCTGTACATACTGCATATTTCATTCAGTGTTGAGTGAAACAGATATTCTAATTAATTGGTTAAATAGTCAAGATGATCAGTCTCCATAGGTGTTTTAAACATTGCCTGGTAGGTTAAAATATACTCTGAGGTAGCAGATGTAATAGTATGCTTGGTGTGATAGGCAGTAGGCAAACTGTATTGCTTAAAGAAAGTGATCAGAAATCAGATCACTTTGTGGAACAGCAATAAGGGCCAAAGCACACTATTGCATTAGGTATTGCCTTTACAGCTTTAAACACAGCTTTAAACACCTCTGGAAATGTATTATTGTTTTTAAATTATTCTACATAATCTATGGTATTGAGCTCTCAAAAATTTTCTGTAATGTCTAGCGCTCTGGCTCCCAGGATACAAGTAACCCCAACTGCTATCTTCATATGTAGTCAAACAGAGTCACCAATGACCAGAGCTGGTTGAACAGGCTGCTCAATGAGTGTTTCACTGATGAATCTAAATCAGTTTGACAAGTAAACAAGAAAAGAGTGGCACTCTGGTGGGATAGCCTTAGGCTTATGGCTATGTCACCAATCCCAGTTGCCCTGTTGTGAGGGCGCTGCCAGAGTGGGAGTGCTAACTACACCTTCGTATCTAGATCTGCTAAGCTAGAAGCTGAGACATACTTCTCCAATGCCTGGATGGATCTTCTCTGTCAGACTAGCTGCAAGCCTACACCTATCACAAATTACACTTACTCTAAGGAAGAAGACAGAAAGAATAGCTAACCATGGCACATTTGGCACAGTGAACAAGCAAAGTAGAAGCCAGGTTAATACAATGAATGAATTAAAGGTACATAGGTACCTAATGGATGAATTATTTGATGATAAAGTAAACTGCCTGCAATAGCTTGTATTCTCGATCAAATGGTCAATGGAAAGTCAATGGAAATTCCCATTAAAGAGAAAGTGTGATAGGGTTGCCAAAATCTATTTAAAAATATACTACAGCAAAGTAGTGACACAAGAGACTTTGTGAGGTCACAAACATTTTGTAGGAGCAAATAGATAATCTTGATTTAATTCAACTTAAGTACAGTTCTTGCAAATTTGTATTTCATATCTAATAATAATATTACATCTTACTTTACTAGAAATCTTTAATTTTGCAACTGTAATGACAAATTAAATGAGGCTGACTTGATCAAAATCACATCCATTACTAAATACTGAACAATGGCTAATATTCATTGACACTTTGATGCAGCAGTCAAAAACGCTCAAGTCCTGATACACTACTGCCTGTATGTGAGGGAGGAGGGCCAACCAAGGGATCACTCCAAGCACTGCAACATTGGCCCATACAAAGCTCTGCAATGGATTGGGTTCATATTGTATCTGTACTGGGTATCACTACAATGATAGGAGCTGGAGCTCCTATGACCATGGCCAAAACAAAGAGAAAAAGTTGAAAAAAGATGTTTTTTGTGTTTCTTTCATGTGTGAAGTCTATGATCATGTGCATATTTTCCAGGTACTCCAGATTCCTCCCCCAAACCAAAGACGTGTTAGGGTAATTGGTTGCTTAAAAAGAGAGTGAGTTTGATCAGTATCAATTAACCTTGCTCCTGACATTGCTGCTGATGTGACATTAGATAAACAAATAAACAAACAAACAAAAACGCTTCTGTCTACATTGCTGTGACATAAGAGATTCTTCAGGATGGGTAATTGTATCCCAGGTCGCGAGCATGTGACTTATTACTCATTCATGGGAAACAGAATGAACTGCTTTTAAATGTATGAAAATATGATTAAAAGACCATTTTTCTGCTAAAATCACAGCAAGCCAAATGCCGGGCTTTTGTCACTGGCAGCACCCACTTCCCTGCCAGCTCTGCTTTTAAGGCTTTGGCAGCATGGACGTAGTCTATATTTAAAGGACCTGACAGGTTCGACAGTAATGCAGTTGTCTGGCCTTTTATTTTCTATATGAGATCTGCTTTGCAAAGACACAACATATTAGAATCAAGCCTGCTTGGCATGGACTCACGGCAGCAAAATACTTCCTTAAGTTCTACTTAGAGATTATTGATTTTTGTTTGTCTATGAATGAAGTTAGTTGTCTCATTATGTTTGTGAAAGTTTTCAGTCATCCAGGTCATTTTGAATGTCTGGTACAAGTAAGCTGAGGATGTAAGATTTTTGTGTAGAATATTGAATGGATGAAGATGCTTCAGATTTGAGCATGTGTTTAAAGCCAACAGCCAGAAGAGTATTACATTAGTACAGTTGTAGTCAAGATTGATAATACATAGTATAATAGACAATTAGCTAGCTAGCTAGCTAGCTAAATAATAGTAATCTAGCGAGCTAGCTAGGTAAACAAAGATAGGTCATAAATAAATAACTATTTTAGGGTTCCCCAATAGAAGAGCCACAAGCCTATTGTGGCCTGTAACAGTTAAACCTTTGGCCTGCCTACATTTATGTACGCTAGTGTGTAGAAAAGAAAAAGCAAATCACAATGTTGTAAACCAGTGTTTCTCAATCCTGTCCGGGATCCCCCCCCTTTCGCTCTGCACATATTTCCTGTTTAAACACACCCACCGTAACTTAGCAATGGGTTTGTTGAGCAATGAGTAGAGCTTAGTAGTTGGATCAGCTTTGGTGACAGCCAGGAAAACACTAAAACTGCTGGGCGTGGGGTTCCAGGACCAGGTTTAAGAAACACTGTTGTAGCCAACCACAAGCTCAGTGCTATAAAATGAAAAGTTGATAACAAAAACATCTTTGTTCTGTCTGGATCGCCAAAAATTGTTTTATTTTACCAAACCAATCCAACGTTAAGGCAAATTGTTTGCTATACTGTCAAACTGTAGTCACCTGTCACTTGGCTAATACACTGCTCCAAAGAATTAGGTGATATTTAAAAAAAAATAATAGAGCAGTGTATAATGTGACACTTTGAAGCATGCAACAACCTGCAAATTCAAATAAAAGTAAAAAAACAAACAAAAATAACCAAAAGAGAAGTGTGTTGTAAAACTTAACAAAAGCAAAGAAACCAAGGGTGTCATTTGACCTACTTTACTGGCGCATGTGCCCCAGTAAAATGTTAATGTATCAAACTAAAATTATGATTTTATGATTACAGGACATGCCACACAAATACACTTTCTCATAAAGCCTGAGCATTTTTTTAAATCTTGCATGCTTTCATTCAGAGCCAGTTTCTTACCAGTTTTTTCTCATGGAGTAATGGGCATCCACAAATATCTAAAAATGACAGTTAGCAATGCTGCAGACATGGTAATGTTAGCTGTGTTAACAGTGACAGTGTCTATTACCAGGTTTTGAATGAATATGTTTCGTTTATAAACGATTACAATGCTGCTTCTTACAATATTTCCATCCACCTATATCATTTTCTTCTTATTAAAAGTCAGGGTAGAAACAGACTTCAGTGCACACATGTATCAATGTCTTTGCAATGCCAAAACAAAGCACCACCAACTTCAGGCCTCTTGTTACAACTTTTTTCTCACTTATTTCATTAAATGGTCAGTATTATCAAATCACTACAGTTAGGTCTAATTACCGGTAATTACATTTAAATACACTACACCTACACTACATTATACTACACTACTGCACAGTAGTTCTGCAAGTACTGGCGTACCTACCATTACACCTATAGGAGCTTTTTATTTAATTCCAATTCTAAATGGAAGCATTAACGCAAAAGTGTCCACCCTTGTTTCTTAGCTTGGACTGTGTGAGGGAACACTGATGCTGCACAAGAGGGCCTCGCAAATGCCTAGTTCATCTCAAAAGTGTTTGGGTTGAGATCAGGGCTCTGTGAGAACTCTCAAGTTCTTACACACCAAAAACAATCAACCATGTTTTTATAAAAATTGTTTTGTGTACTGGAGCACAGTCATGCTAGACAAAAATATGCCTTCCCAAATGGTGTTCACATAATCGGAAGGATACAATAGTCAAAATGATTTGGTAAACTGAAGCATGGGCATGGACCAACCCGTATAAACAGCCTCATAGCATTATACCTCTTCTATCAAACTTTACATTTAGCACAACGATGTCAGGCAGGTAATGTTCGAATGGCATTCTTCCTCCTCCCCTTCCCCTTACAAATGAAAACTGCACCACTGATGGTCTATCAGTGATGCCAATTCTTTAGCTAGTTTGTTATAATTACTTATTAGGATACAATCACTTGGCCATTAATTAATTAATTAATATTTTCTGTTGGAATTTTGTTATTATGACAAGTTACAGCATTTGTAAAAATGAAGATTATTATTATTATTATTATTATTATTATTATTATTATTACTACTAATAATAATAATAATAATGATAATAATAATAAATACATTTATTACCATACATATAAACTGATCAAATGGCGCATCTCTAAAATGTAATACTTTTTACTTTGTATTTTATTGCTGTGTTGATTGTAAGGTGTCCTTGAGTGTCAGAAAGGCGCCTATGAAATAAAATGTATTATTATTATTATTATTACTTTCCTTAATTAACTTAAAACCTACTTAATTACTTTTCCAAAAACAAGCAAAGAAAAAGAGTTTGGTCTTACATTTTGACTTAGATCTTCAAAATACACACTCATTGTGAATCAGTTAAGTTACAGAACATTTAAATTTCCAAATTTTATTTAGACAAACTCATATCAGTGTGAAATGAACTTGCTATTATTATATATTTATATTATTATGGACCATGACTGCTCTTTATTTGTAATACAAATAAAAAAGGTAGCTTTACTTGATTAGGCTATTATTAATACTAGAGAAATGAAGTTCTCACACAAGTATATTTTGGTTTCATAAGTCTTCTTTTAAGTGATTATAGGCAAGCTGTTATGTAAAATTAAAGCACACTGCTATTAATCATTTTGACTCTAAGGACTAGGGAAATCAGTAGCTGATAGTGTTTAAATACAGCTTGTGTGCATGTAACCTTCAAATACAAAAGCCTGGGAATGAGTGGGAATAGATTACACCTGGATTTTATTTGTAGAACAAAATCATCTTGAAGTGAACCATTTGGCTTACTTTTATAAGTGTGGCTTTTATAAGCTTGCTTTGTAAAATGCAACACTGGTTGTTTGTTTCTATAGACAGATCTGGCAACACTACAGTACCATGTTCAGACTAAGCTGATGGTTTTGCACACCTGTGGCAATGGGACTGAATGAAAAACCCGAATTCAATGTTTAAGTGGTGTGTCTCAAAACTATTGTCTCAAAACTAGTGCCTAGATACACAAGTAAAAATATAGGCAAACAGACAGACTGACGGACGGATGGACGGACAGACTGTCTGTCAGAGACAGACAGATTTGTCAGTCCACCAAGTTCAACTTGAGTTTGCATTAACATTAGATGCTTGTCTTTGAATACAAATGGGGTGTCATGGAGAAAAAGTGCACAGAGCCAGAAATAGAGATAGATGAGGGTTACAGTCTGGTCATTTGAGCTCCATCCCAGATTCCTTTTTTTAACAAGATCCAAATTACAAGAGTTTTTTTACGCTCCTCTGTGAGGCTGCTTCTGCTACCACTACTCCCTGTAATTTCAGCTAGTGGCATTGTATATTGTTCATCATTGTAAATACGCCCAAACCGCTGAACATGAGGTCACCTCCACTAGGCCTGCTCCTTCTAATTACTGCTTATGGTTTTCTGAATGGGCTCACCCAGCTGACGAGAGATCAGGGACGACATGGCCACAACAGCACAGCTGCGGCCTCTGCTTCTCATACATGCAGCAACACATACATGAGACGCCACATAACATATACATCAGGGCAGTATATTATATGGCCTAATGGCACATGCAAGAAAAGCCATGTCCTGTTTTATTTTCATACATGTACACTTACACACGTACAAAAACACAGAGGGACAGCATTAATTGCATTGACAGTAGAGTGTGGTCTGAGCAGCAGCTGGAAAGCATCAGGCATGTGAGACCAGGCCCAGCCCAGCACACTCCTCCAACCTGGCACAGGCTTTTATTTGCTCATAAACTATGTGGAAGTCCTGATTTGCTCCCGACATATTCAGAGGATAAAGGAATTAAAAGGCAGTTTCCTCTGCAATAAACGTTAATGACTGATGATGAAGAGGCCTGCTCGTTCTTTTTTTTGTTCTATTTTTTTTTCTTCTGGCTATATTTGTAGGTACACTGCTATAAAGTGTGAAAGCTGTGACTGGGGCACAAACTTGAAATATGAATGTGTCCCATGAGAAGGTAACCGTTAAACTTTACAATCAGGTATTGTTGTGTTTAGGGATCTGAATGTGTACTGGCAACATGTCGAGGTGTGCATTACTGTATTACGGTGTGATATAAAACTCAAAATTCCTGTCATCTTTTCCAAGACCATTATCTTTTCCTGAAATGTTAACTATCATAATTAAACGTAATTGAACCATCTGACAGCTAGCTCAGGAAAACAGATGAAAGACTTAAAATTCTGATGGTGGAAGGAAACCAAAGTCAAAACAAAACCCCTTCGAAAGTTTGCAGATGTGACCCATCAGTCACAATTCAGAGAATGGCCATTGATGAACAACTCCAATAAGGAAGTAGGAAATGACTGAACACCCAAGTTGCTGCCCATTTGTTGGCAGTTGGGACCACAACCAAAAACTTCCTGAATCGTCAGGAAGCGGCACGTGCATGCCGGCTTTTTGGCGCCCGAGCGGGTACAGGAAACAGGCTGGGCCAGTGCACAGGACTGGACTTGGCAGGCCGATGCTCTGCATTGTGGGACGAGCCACTCGATGTTGCGAGAGCTCAGGCTGGCCATTCATTCACACCAGCATCCCTGTGATTAGCATTGTCCTCCTCCAGATGGTCCATCATCTGTTTCAGACTGCAGGGAGGAAAGGGAGCTCAGTGAGAGCTGCCCCTTATTCTTATCATCCACTCACAGTGCAGCCATTGTGATTAGCTGCTTGTGTGGCTCTTGGACTGTCATCCAGAAATATTGTCACAAGTGTTGTAAACACATTTGCTGAAGTTTGAGATTGCCTGGCACCTATAAAGCTTGAACAGTGTAATACACAGCCTTATCCAAAAAACATTTAGGGCAAATGATTAAGTAAGTCTTTTATATGTCAAATTATATGTTTTGTTGATTTTGTACAACAGGGATAACAATCTACAGGAGCAAACTTAAACAGGGCATGCTTCTGCTCATTTTATCGAAACAATGTGTCTTGACAGCAAAAGTATTTGGCAAATACACATATACATACATTTAAACTAGTCTAAGCAGCGGAATAAGGATCTCAACCCTCATATCTGTGGGTGGGCTGGGATGAAGAATCATCAAGCCACCCAATGAGACAATATTTAAAGAGCACTGTTATAGATATTTCTTGAGAGTAGTAGTTTTCGGTAATGTTTTAAGTAGTAAGTAGTTTTCTGTAATAGTTTTTGTAGTTTTCTGTACTGCTGTCACTAGTCATTAAAAATGCACTGATTTTCTTTCTCCTGTATGTTATCACCAAATCACATTTCTTCACACATACATGATATTCAATTAATATTATATTATTTATATATTATATTAAATTATAATTATATTCAATTATATATAATTAAGTGCCCTTCAAAACCTGCTTGTGATAAACTGCTTGCATCTCAATAACAAAAAAAAAAAGTTATTACACATTATTAAAAGCATCTGCTAACCATACTAGGCCTAGATGTCCACTCTGAGAACCCTAACTCCCCCTCTCCTGTTCCTGTTGACTGAGGATGCCATGCTACCAGAACTTATTTGCTGGTATAAGTAATGCTAATACTATATACATTATATTACATCTTACATTATAAATCAGGAAATAAATCAAACAAATGTAAAACACATGATTTAATAAGGGGATAATTGCTACGTGTGAGTTTCTTTGATTTTCTTTGAAGCAACATATTTAACCTGTGTAAGACTGTGTGTTCACATTGTTTGTGCAAGTCTAAGATTTCTGTGTTTATATTATAATAAAACATTAGACCTTAACAGTTTAAATGGAAACCACTAATGTCTTATCCTTATGATATATCTTAATATTTAGCATTTTGGGGCCAAGGATGTTACATTTCAATTGGTGATGTACTAGATTAAATCAAAATGGGGTTTAAATATAGACGTTAAGCAGCTATATATCCTTATTTTCAGAGGAGGTAAATAACAAAGTACTTTGCTACTGTACTGAAGTATTTTTTTTAGCTATCTGTACTTTATTACTTATCTAACTTAATTCTTGTTTTACTTTCCAAATATGTACCTTTTTTCACAATACATTTTCAAAATAGGCTTCTTACTTTATTATAGATCTTATTGTGTCTATCACTTTTAATTATTTTTATTCAGGGTATTCTGGTAAGGCACCAAATGAAGTACCAACTAGATTAATATCCTTGATTTGTTGCAATTGATATGAACATAAACATGGAAAAGATAATGCAATGATGGTGGTCCCTAGCATTCATAACTCGCGTATTTTAAATGAGGAATCACTGCCTTATATTGCCTTTACTGTGTATTCAGTTTGAACTTCTTACTATTTTGTATGATATATGGTCTGTGTTATGGATTTTATGCTGTAAGTATTTGTGTCCATTCACTTAGGTTCTATACCTGGTTACTTATTCTCAGGTTGCAGGAGGGCCAGAACCTGTCCATCTGCACAGGAATGGAAACAACCCTGGACAGGACGCAAGTGCATCACAGGTTTGGTCAACTATTCCCCTTCACGAAATAAAACTACTCCCTTCTTATTATCATATTTAGGAAAAAGCAGCATTATTGTTTTATCCCACAAAACAATTTAAATGCTCACCCAAATGATCACATCCTAATAATGCCTCATAAAGCAGGAAAAAGCCATAACATGAGCAATAAAAAGCGTATAGTTTCCATTGTATAAACTTTCATTCAAATTCAAGGAAGGGAGAGGTTCAAGTCATTACAAATTCTGATTACAGTAAACAATCTTGAAACACTCTTGTTGTTGCCACTCTGGCAGTCCGCTGGTACTAGTGGCTCAAGTTTACCACTTCTGAAAATAAGAATATAAAGCTGTTTAGCTTCTATATTTAAGGCCCATTTTGATTTAAACTAATAAATCAAATAAAATGTCAAAATGGCTCCAAAATGCTAGCTATTAGGATATATAATGAGGATAACACAATAGTGGTTAGCATTCAATCTATTATTTCGTTATAATATAAACACAGACATCTTAGATAGTACACTGGCACTAGTATAACACTTTCACAATGAGGTATTGTTTCAAAGCAACTTTACAAAAATCTAGACCCATAGCCAAAAGAGCAATTCTAGGATAACAGTGAAAAGGAAAAAAAAATCCTATTTTTTTATAAGGAAGAAACCTTATTTAAATAAAATATAATCAATAAAATAACAATATTATATGATTATAATACATGCAAGATATAATACAATATTATTAATAAGTACAAAACAGAAAATATAAAACTAAAGAACATAAGACAATAGTGTATATAAATACACTATCGCAAACAGTGAATATGCATATCAACATTATTTAGTCTACTAAAAAAAGTCATTGTTGTTGGCAGGTTTGCATTTCATAATCAGTCAGACAGATGAGGGCAGGGGAAGTTATTGCTACCCACAAAGAGCTAAAGCTACCTGAATATGTAGTTTGTTGTCATAAACATTAGTTTAACACAATATATTTGTACCCGTAGTGCCAAGTGTAGCACGAGTGTCCAGCAGCACTGACTACAACAGGACAGCTAGAAAGGGAAGAGCCAGGATACTGTAGGTTTTGTTCAGCAAGGTAACAGCAACTGTACATTTCAATTTCCAGTAATATGCATTTATTTTTTTATATATTTAATTTACAAATATTGTTTTTAATCAAAAAACATAAATTAAATTTGATCCGGGAATGCTTAAACGCACATTAGACTGTTAATAGATAATTAGGTTGGAATCTAACTTTACAGAGGACAGCTGCTAGAATCTTCTGTACTGTAAATATGCTGCAATGTCATTCTGCTGCATTGCAGGTTGTTAACGTTGCTAACCTTTGCAGATGAAGGCACTTTACATGATGGCTTCACTATTTCTACTTTAGTTCCACTCCCCATGATGGGCCTAATCATGAAAGCCATTCTGAAGCAGCTCAAGTGCTGAGCAGAGTCGGAGAGTGTACCATCAGGGCAAGTGACATGATCCAGAGGGACAGCCCAACTATTAAATATCCATCATGCCACGCCACATCAGTCCTAATGCGATCAGAAACACATGACTACATTGCGCGGGCCTGTGCTTCCATCCACAATGATTAAGTAAGTCTTTAATTTTCAAGACAAATAAAAAATGCAAGATCATTTTATCATGAATGTAAATGACCCGTCTCCTCTGATGACAGTTAAGATGGGGGTTGTCTAACTGCTGGAGCTAATACAAGACTTTGTGTACTTCAAAGAGTGGGGCATTTGGGCAGCAGGCTTTTCAACGAATTATCATTTTAATGAAGCAGGGTATTTTGAATTTTTTTCATGGCTGAGAAGCATTAATGCAGTTGTCTTAGCGTCCCTTTTCATCTGTCTTCTTCAAACACTGGAGGTTGTTAAACAAATGGATGTGTCTGAGTGCATAAGGCTGATCTGACTACGCTATTGTTGACTGGGCCAATTAGGGCTTAGGGGGAATAGAAGATGTGCATACTCCCTTGGTCATAGTGTGATACAATACAGACTGCTGGCTTTTTTGTATTTATTCAAAACACCTGGGCCATTAGGACATGGAATAGAGGATGAATAGATGATGTTTTATTCCAGATTGAATAAAAATACAGTATGCTGATAGACTTTTTTATATCCTTTTCCTTTTAATTCAAAATACGTCAAAATAGTAGATACTGTGTATTTTGAGACCTCTGGCAGCTTATTTCACTTCATAATTAGTTTATATTCATCATAATATGTTCCTCAAACGTTGACCTTAACTGAAATGAACTCTATATATTTGACCCTCAGGGCAAACTGATGGTTCAACGTGTGGTTTTTGTGTGCCTTTACAGTAAGGGTCCAAATATTTTTTCATTATATAGTTTTTAAATTATATTCAAATCTATTAATTTGAATATGTAATAATATTAAATTATTATTATTATTATTATTATTATTATTATTATTATTATCTACAATAATAACGAAGAACACTATCCTGCAAACACAGTGTGCAATCCAATAATCTTAAGTCAAGAAAAAGTAGTTTTACTATATGTGATATTCGATATTCTGTACTTTTCTATTTCTGTACATTTTCTGTCTGAATATTCATTTTTTATCTGTTTCAAACTAGATAGACAAATATGCCATTATTATTTTGACCTACTTTACTATACCAAGACATGATATGCTGTAACTAGGTCCTACAAGGTGTGAGGCATGTGTCTCATTAGTGGTTCCTCTATAATGTTAATTCATAGACCTGACAGTTCAGGTTCAGGTGTTCAATAGTAAATTGTATTTTTGCATTATTTTATTATTTAATTGTATTAAGTTAAAAGTTTTATAAAGTAGAGAGTTTTAAAGAGTATTGTTAATTTATTTTTGCTAAGTAAAAATTCATAGTAAAATATTAATGGAGCTTCTTTAAAGGTTCCTACAATATGACATACCAAAATTACTTTATTTTGCCAATATGTTTTAAAAATGTGTTCATTGAAATCTGGTTTTGTTCACTTTTTTCTAAAATATTTTTTTATTTTATCTGTTTTTTATTTAAAAGCTTAAGTATTAAGGCTGTCTCATCAAAGACTGCGCTTGAGTCTCAGTCCAGTCTGTTTGGAGTTTGAAAAAGAAAATTCAGCTAAACAAATTATACAAATAATAATCTTGTTAATTTATTTATTGAATACAATGGTCCAATAGTACACATATGTCATGGCAAAAGTATAGGAACCTCTAGAATTGGCAATTTAATCATTTAAAGGTAAATCTGGTCTGAGTGCTTTTCTACCAAAGTCTTCACAAAGCTGCTGATTGTGGTTAATGATGCTATTTAAAATAGAAAATGTTACAAAACCATGTCAAAAAAGTTAGGACTTAGTCAGTCCATGGTGAGACAGATTACAAAAGTAGACAGTGTACAAGGGGAAGGAATCTAAGATGCTCAGGATTTTACCTTAAGGAGAACACTGAATAACAATGATGTGCATGGCAGGGATGCAAGGACATAGCTTTGCTTTCCAAAAAGGTATACATGTGCAATTTGTAGTTGTAGTGCCTAAACTAGCCAGAAGGCTACTGGTTTGAATAGTAGCATAAAATTCTTATCCCAGCTGCAAAACACAGAAGTGGTAGTATAGTGGTTTTGGCCTGTTTTGCTGAATCTGTGCAGGATGACTTGCCATCCTCGATGGAACAATAAATTATGCACGAAACCAGCAAATCCTAAAGGAAAACACTGTATAAGGACTTCTGTCTCTAAACTGAATCACAATGTAATGTGGATCATGCAGCAATATAATGATCATAAGCATACAATCCATTCTAACAAAGAATGGATAAGAAGAATAAATATGGTGTAATGGAATGCCCAACCCTTAAAATAATCCAATCCATAATCCGGGAATGCTGTGGAACAAACCTGGTTTGAGGAATCATTTTAGGAAAACTGACAACATTAGGAGCCAATTAGAAGGTTGTGAGTTCAAATTAGCAGCTAGAACAAACAAACACCAAGCAGACATTTTTGGTCCCTTGCCAATGACCTTTAAACCAATACTGCTCTGTGCAATTGTAACATGATAAGGATAAAGGTGCCTTCTTAATGGTGTTAAAGGTGTCTTTCAACTTGAGGCAAGATGCTAAAATGTAATATTGTGGTACGGAGCTGAGTATGAATTAGGTGTGTCTGGGGAGGGTAGTTCACAGTAGTGAAGTGTCAGCTGGCAGAAACCTTTCTGCTCATGTTTATGCAAAGACGGGCTGATTTCTTTTGATTTGGTGTTGATTTGCTGCTGGCAGGATTTCAGTTTAGTTCCACAGGTTCAGGAGTTCACTAATTACCCTTAAGTAGAGGAGGAGTCCGTGCACATACTCACTTACACACACACACACACACACACACACTTTCGTTCTCTCCCTCTCTCTCTCATGTCTCTCAACATATATTTACTGCCACCCAGAAGCCAGATACTTCTGGAGTTTAGCCTTGTATGAGACACACACACACACACACACACACACACACACACACACACACACACACACACACACACACACACACACTGTATTAACATCTTTTAAAGTGTCTCAGAGGGTGTCTGTCAACCATCTTTATTCATCCTTCAGAGCATTTTCCTAGCTGGTTATATTTTTTATTGGGCTTATCAAAAGTAGAAAAGTTGTACTCTTTGATGCCATAGTTTCCCCAGCTTACTTAGACTGTTTATAATGTTACCGAAATCTGCATCTATCGTTTGGTAAACACTTTACTAACCAACTTTAAATAAATGTTCGTCTTTCTTTATTACATAGGTCAACTATGTTAATACTTCAGATGGATAAATCCAAGAGGTATTTATATGCAAGCCTTATAAAACAGGAGCACTAATGACTGCCCAAAGTTTAAAAATAGCATTAGCACATACATATACAGCACCATCATCAACTACATATAGTTACTATTCAATATAATTCGTTACACGGAGCTAAAACATAATGGCCAACAAGGTCTGTGTTTCAGAACATCTAAAACATTCAGGTGTAGATTTTTGTTCAGTAACATGCAGTTGTGGCCGAAAGGTTTTGAGAATGGCACAAAGTTTGCTGCATCAGTTTTTATGTTGGCAATTTGTATCAACTCTAGATTTGTATCAGATGAATTGCAATTATTTGCAAAGTACTTCACTGTCATGAAAATGACCTTATCACAAACATTACAGCATTCCAGCTGGTGATGAGCTTGTTAGCTCAGGAGAAAAGGTTAATGAAGACAAAACAGCTGAGATCACTCTGTCATGCTGATTAGAGCAGACTTGTTTCTTTATATTTTTTACGTTTTCTTCTGTTAACCATGGTTAAGGAAGCCAATGCAGTCATCATTGCATTGTGTCAAAGGGGTTTCAAATAGAATGCTGCTTGTAAGATAATACCCCGATTAACTATTTATCAAATCAGCAAGAACTTCAAAAAGAGTGGTTCAACTGCAGTGAAGAAGGCTTCAGAGCACAATTATTAGGACTAGCTCCTAAACAGGATGTAGCTCTGAGTTTGGGTCACCACCAGTACAGTTTGCTCAGAAATGGCTGAGGGCAGGTGTGCTTTTGAAAGCATGGCAAGACAAAGGTTTGGATGGATTGGTGTCAAGAAGGGCAGCAAAGAAGTCATTTCTCGCCAAGAAAAGCATCAAGGGCAGATTGACATCCTGCATGAATATAGGGATTAGACTGCAGAGGACTGGGGTAAAGTTATTTTCTCTGAAGTAGCCCCCTTCAGACTGTTTGGGACATCTGGAAATATAATTGTCTGTAGAATAAAAGGTAAGTCCTACCAGTCCTGTGTCATGCCAACAGTGAAACATCCTGAGACCATTCATGTGTTGCTTCTCATCCAGGGGAGTGGGTTTGCTCAGTTTTGTCTAAAAACAATGGTATGAAAAAGTAATGATAACAAAACCTCTACTCTCCCAATGGTCCAGAAGCAATTTGGGCTTTTTCAATCACAATGGAGCACCATGCCACAAGGCAAAAGTCATAAATCATAACCAAGTGGCTCGATAAACAAAACATTGAATTAAAAAAAGCTAAATTTGTGTCATTCTCAAACCTTTTGGTATCAGTTCATGGGCAATACTCTAAGATCACAATTTTTTTGTATGACTGTTACTGCTTGGGTGACATGGTGGCTTGAGTCATCACCACACAGCAAGAAGGTAGTGGTTTTGATAGAATGATCTGGGTTCTTATTGTGGAGTCTGCATGTCCTCCTTGGAATTTGGGTTCACTCTGGGTTCTCCAGATTCCTCAGACAGTCCAAAGACATGCTTAATTTGTTACTCTAAAGTTTCCCTGATATGTGTATGTATGTGCCCTACAAAGGTTGGCACCCTTTTCATCTTTGTGTCCGGATTTACTTTTGAAATATAATGTCCGCATGACATATTATAACATTATTATAATAGAAAAGACAAATCCAGTGCAGCAGCGGGTATTAAAAGTATATGATATGATGTACAATGCCTTGATAATCATTTTCACATGTACTACTTTTAATATATATTTCCATAATCCTGCTTATGTATGCACGCTTATGTGCATTTTTACACAAGCCACAGAAGTGAAACTTGCTATGGAAATTAGGCTTTGGCAAGTAACTCTCTCCATTGAGAATATGGTGGAGCAATCAAACATCTGTGCTGAAATTTAATGTCACCTGTTGATGATAGAGAGCAGTTTACTTTTGGGCCAGGATCCCACATACATTAGAATCCTTCCTCAAAGGTTAACAGCATGGCAATGCATCGTTGGGAGGAACCTCAGTTCCTCAGGGAGGACATTCAGTAAATTCCTTCTGGACAGCCTGGTCATGAGCAAGTTGTACAGTTCAAGGAGAAATGTATCATACAACAATTCAACCCAAGCAAACCAAAGTGCTGGGGTTACAAAATATTTGTCTTGACAGGCAGCAATGGGATCAACTACTACTTTTAAGTGTCTGGCTTATTATGTGCAAGGCATAAAATGTAAGATACTAGAGCAAGTGAGAAGAATTACTTCATAAATGTACATAGCAGTAAGCCAAAGAGGACAGAACAACAAATGGAGGCAACTAAAGTCGGGAAAGACATACAAGGAAACTGAAAACAGAGAATAAATGTCACTTACAATTCTGTTTTAAAGAAGGTTATAACAGTTTGGTTTGATAGGTTGTTATAGTTATGTTGTTATATAAAGTTCAGTGAAACATGCTTACAATATTTTTTCCACAAATTGCCTGAGTTTTAAACTGGTGAGGTGACAAAATTTCACAAGTATGTTGCTCTTAGGACAAGGAAGGATGATAGAGGCAGATGTGCAAGTGTGCTAGATTTAATGACAACTGACATGATGAAGACAGTGATAATGAGAGGGCTAAGATACAGGGCTAAGAAACACAAATTGTTCCCGACACATGAATGCTAAAACAGTAAGTGCTATACCAGAATCCTAATACAAACAGAGCCAATGCTACACACAGTGCTAGGTTGAGCAGTGCTCATACAACACAAAGTTACATTATAAACAGACAATAGTTACTCACTCCAAATACACATAGACTATGCTAAAACTAACAAACACCACAGACTAGACCTCAGAACCAACACCAACAAACAATGCTAAAAATATATAATGCAAATAACAGATAACATGCTAACACAATTACAACAGGCTAACGCAATTATTTATTCATACACTGTCATTTTGATGTATGTATTGTTTCAAAGTAAAAAACATGAATATTTTTGTGTTCACTTGGTATTTTTTATTAAAACAACAACACAAACAACAAACATTTATTTGACCAAACTTTAAAGTTTTTAAAGATTTGAGAGTAAACTGAAGAACACCCCAAATGTTAAAAAGTAAGAGACATGTTTTATAGACATTAAATGTGGAATTACTGATGTGAGATGCCTTTGCTTTGAAATGGTGATGGATAGCTGGTTTGTACTATGTTCTGAACTCTTGTCTTACATGTATAGTTCTGCACAAATGGCATTTTAATTCAATCATAAAATGGTACATGCTTTCTAGCGTCTTGTGTTTTTTGACTTGAAATGGATTCTTACATATGCTTACATGTTATGCTGCACTTACCACAGCTTTTTTTTAAATTAAAAAACCCTCAGAATTTACTATCATTAATAAGAGAAGCAATGCAGTGTACAGTGTAATGCAGATATTAATGCACAAGTTTGAATTGTTTTGTCTTGTTTGAATCATTTTGTCTTTTATATTCAATGTTCTGTTTCTTTTATCTAATTTTCCTATAACAAGTAACATAGTCCTTAAACACCTTATTGACAAGATACTTTATTACTTTTATGCTATGTGAAATATTGTTTAAATATTGCTAAAAGTAATACTAATAGTAGTACTTTTACTTGAGTGTAAAATATGCCATTTACTTTGTGCGTGGCAGAAAAGAACAGAAACTTTGTTTTAAGATAAACTGTCAAAAATGTCATTAAGAAAAAAAATTGTTATTATTTGCCTAATTGTACTATTTATACAAAAACATATAGGCCACCCGAGAAGGATTGGTCCCTTCTTCCTTCTACATTCAGGGAGTTTTTTCTTTCCACTGTCACCCTAGGTTTGCTCAATTTGGGATTGGCATTTTAAGATAATATAATATTGTAATGCTGCTTTAAGACAATGCTCCATTGTAAAAAAAAAAACTGCTATAGAAATTAATTTGACTTTGACATGAAATGGGAATTTGTGAATTATTAAAACTTTGATAGGGATGGTGCAGTGTGCCCGCCCAAACGTGTAGGGCTTGTGTGAATCAGGGGCGTTATAAATGGAATTGACAGGCTGTGATTGCGTAGCTGGATAAACTGAACCGGAAGTGCTCAATGTGAGAGCTTCCCCCTTTAATCTGTGTTTGCTGTCTCATGTCGCTGGCGTGCCTTGGTAGTGTCTAATCCGATCACCCTACCTAGAAGCTAGTATATAGATATATACAAATATATAAAAGCAAGGATCGCTGAGACTACACTCAGAGCTGAGAAAGAAAACTCCTGGTTAGAATGAGGCTCTCATTGCCTCTAGGGGTTTTGGGAGTTGTAGTTTTGTAGGAACAACCCGCCAGTGCTCATGGTCGCTGAAGGAACTACTCGACTCGACTCAAATCGCCCTGTTCCAAACAGAAACTGTGCAAAAGTGAAATGGCTAGTAATTAATGATAAAATATATGTCAACAATCATGATTTGGTACAAAAGCAGCAACCAGGAAAGGTGGGGCAATTTTTAATGAACTATTTCTTTCCCAAAATGCAACCCTACCAAATCAGCAAAAGTTATCACTATAGGTACCTTTAGCAGTCATTCATTTTACATTTGGGGAACAGACTGCTGTGCTCTGGTGCTTTTGCACCTTGTAAGAAATCTCATGTAGCGGCTTGTTTTAATTAGTGATTATGCTAACCAATGTGGTTAAAATGGAGTTTAATTTCCACTTGCATAGCACTTTAATTTCACTAGCTTAACAATTGTATCTGCGTTGCTCATAACTGCTTTACAGCTGTGGGTGAGAAAGGCTTCCCTCTCCAATGATGCTTCCTTATTTGATTATTTAATGAATAATCCTATAATAATATGCTCTTATTCTTTCTTAATCTTTCACTTTTTTATCATTCAGATGCAATCCAAACTACACCCAAAGCCTCACACAGATGTGAGAGAATTCTGAAATCTGAATCTGCTCTTTAGCCAGTTATGTTTCTTTGGTGTGGCCATCTAGTAAGCCCCTAAAGCTTGGGGCATTTTTTTTCACGAAACGTAATACAATCCATAAATAAATTTAAGTTTTCAATTTAAAATATTGTGGACATTTAAAGATATGATGTATAATATACACTGCTCCCAGCAATGAGGGGTTATTTTATTGGGAATAATTCATTTTAAAATATCCCCTATTTTTTGTGAGCAATATATTTGTAGGTATTCTATAATTTGTTGAATACAATTTGTACATTTGTTAAATCAAATTTTCACTGGCACCGTATCTCTGTAGTTATGTAATATAGGCTACAGTAGGGATGACGTTAGCATCCAAACAATTCACAAATGTTATGTCCATTTACAAAATGGCAGAAAAAAAATAAAATACAGTTACACGAAGAATCCCGGTTAGGGGAGGCATCAAAACGCAAAAATTTGAGGAATTCAACTCAGTATTTGCTTTAACAGAATAATCGTTACAGCCATTTACAATCTTTTTTATGGCTGTATTATTTGCCATTCAGAGACGCTTGGCAGGACGGCCATTGGCACACCTAATCAGTGACGAAATGTGTCCTCCATTGGTTAGCTTGGCAGTGTGCATTAATACAGCCGTCTTTAACATACCCACCTCTCATTCATTAATTACATCACTTATTTGCTTAAGCGAATGGAATTTGCAGTAACTTGGTAGATGAACTTGGTTATTTTGTGCTTCCAACAGGATAGGGCAAGAAGTGAGAAGTTTTTGAGCTGCTTATTGCCAGAACGTTTAATGAAATCATCGTGTTCGATTTGGCAAATAAACAATGGTATATATGTATATGGTAAACATATATATGGTACATAACACACAATGGTACATATAACAGTTAATATGACATGTGGATAAATCCCAGTTCACTAGGGTCCACAGCCATACGAGATGACACACTGGCCAAATGCTTCACTAACACCTCACTGATGAAAACCAGGCAGGAAATCTCATCAGCAAAGTGATAAAAAAAATTCCTAGAAAATTAAGCGTCTCTGGCCTGCCACAGACTAAAGAGAAAGAGCACATGCTTGTTTTCTCTATGGTGTGAGCAAATAGCTTTCATTTAGACATGCATTATAATTAAATGTGATGTCAGGAAAACCAGGCGATACCTGGCAGATCTATGTCCACGTCAAAGGCTCTCACATTCATCATCTTGACTGATGACACAGGTGGAGCAGGAAGATTGTTTATGATTTGGTTTTGTTGTCGAAATTGTGTGTGTGTGTGTGTGTGTGTGTGTGTGTGTGTGTGTGTGTGTGTGTGTGTGTGTGTGTGTTTTTAAACCCAGTTAATAGGTTCTCTCAATCGTAGTCACCTCTTATTTTGTATTCATTTCAGAGGACAGCAAATAAACCTAAGTAGGCCTGCTTTCATTGTTATGCCTCCACCTCTGTTTTTCATTATTTGAGGAAGTGCTGGATGTAATGAATTGTCTTGGTGTAAATTATCCAAATAAATTACAGTACACTACAGTACTGCCATCCTCAGAAAAAAAGATGAGCTTTGCACATTCTTTCGCACACATGCAAAGCAATTTTAAATAATGTGTGAATATTTTCACCAGAATAAGCAAGACAGCGGCATCACAGTAGCCTTACCTAAGCTCACATTTATAAAGTTTGTCACATATAAATGGTAAAAATGTACCTATATACTTGAAAAAATTATTTCTTTTGACTATTTATTGTTGTTATTAGTACTGTTGCTATTAAAGGTATGCATCATTTAACGACCATCCAATGAACATGCATTCACTTTACGTCTTAACAATTGTAGCAAATTATATTTAAAAAAAAACTTCTTTTAACTCAGGACACTGAACACATAAACAGTTTGTCACCTCAAAGGACAATCAATCCTACTGATCCATGAGCATCTGTCTTTTGTGTCAGGTTTGCCAGGTCCACTTATTCTAAGTGACCTTGTGCTTCCTTTTTTATAGTACGCTACGCTGTTGGGTTAAAAATTAATTAATTTTATTTTGTATTTTAGCCAAGTCACTTCTTTTGAGGTTGAGGCTATGTGACTATGGTAATGTCTGGTCAACGACCTGTTTCACAGAATGGAATGTGGTCATTAAACAGTGCATACGTGTATTCTTATTTATTTATTTTTGTTTAATGAGAATATATGGATTCATATTTAAGTTTATATTATTTATACAGCTCTGTAATCAAACGCACCTCCTGATATCTTTAGGGTTTGATATCTTCTTTGGTTTAATCAGCTTCCAGTCCATCATGAATGACCTGACTAGATGAGAATGAGACCTACACTGACTGCTAAGGGCTTTGGCTTGCCAGAGATTGAATGGGGCTACCTCCAGACTGACAGAGTCCAGCTTGTAGAAGCCAGTCTGCCATCTGAATGACAGGTGGACTATCAGTCAGTGAAGTGTAACTGTTCCCAGTGGGTTTACACCGTGAACTAACACTGGAGGGGCATGTGCATTCCAGTAGGAAACAAGTACAGTACTATTCTTTTATTATGTACTATTCTCTTAACCACTTGTTCCTCGTCAGAGTCCTGGGAAAGCCGGTGCCGAGTCGGTTGCACAGTATGCAATCCAGGAACAACCAGTCAAATAGTCTCTAATCCATTTTAGGGCACATGCACTCACACACTCATACACACATTCACACATTAAGAGCACTTTGGTAACACCATAGAATGCAATGTAGCTATTCATTGCACGTCTTTCCTTACGTACAGCTATGTTGTTCCAGTGCCACCTCTTAAACATTGTTCAGATTGACATCTGGACAGACTGTGTGTAGTCTGAATCACTAAAAACTCTGCGTCACTGGCTAGGCACCGGAGTAGACGCACCCAGACACAAGAAGGAGAAGCAAAGAGCAAACGGTCACAAGTGTATTTTGTTAGAAAAAGTATCAAACTTTTTATGCTGTCTTGACTTTTCATTAAAATAACTTAACATTAAAACAAAAGATTAGAAACGCAACTTTGAAACCATACCATAAGACAGTACTTTTAGTATTAGTACTAAACTAATATTACTAGTATTACTATTAGTATCTGTACGTTTACTTAAATATAGGGCATATGTGCTTAACCACCACCAGACATTCACATGGAATTAAGGTAAAGTAAGGGAGTACTTATGAAACTAGAAACAAAAGTAACAACTATACTGTACCAACATACTGTAAAACCAACACTGTGCACTTAAAGAAGTGTTTTTTTGAGGTAAAATAGAGACAATTATAAGAAATATCAGTCTTTAGGCATATCCAATTATATTTAGCACTCTGTTGCATGTCTAGAGTAAGTTACCACAGGTGCTGCAACCATTTTGGTAATGCACTACATTATGTGTCTATGAGGCAGCACAGCAAGAAGGAATCTGTCAGCTCACACTTAACACCTCTCATCACAAACTGAGGCAAACAGGAAGATTCTGTGAAGGCTTTGTGTTTTCCTTAACCAACCTGGCTATAACTAAAGTTGACTTCAAAGCACTTTGTTCAGTGTGAATCTCTTTTTTTCGTTTCTTACATCCTCACCAGTGATCTACTGCCATAATATATCTAAGTGTGTGACTGTAGAAGCTTATATTGCACACATTTCTATTCTGAGTCTGCACAGCTGGTGTCAGTATTTCAACCAGCATGTTACTTTTGTCATTTTGTCTTTTCTGCACAATTTGGGGTTCACCAGCTGTGCCGAACGCATTTCCTTGTTCCTAATGTATAATTTGGACTTGGCTCACTGTGCTCCATCGAAATCGCCTTGGAAAAGCTTGGGAATAGACAACTAAAAGCTACACGTGCACTTAGGGTAAAGCTCTGGTTGAGGACTCCCTCAGAAAAAGACGCTGACCTAAGCTAGAATGTTTCTGATTCTATTGCTTCTGGAGATTTAAATCCTGTACTCAATTTATTGTACTGTATGTTTGTTATTCCCAAATGCCTAAGTAGTTGAAAGTCTTGCTCAAGAGTTGAAGAGTATCTGATTAAATTTTTTTTTATCAAAGTTCAACCCTGAATTACAGAAAGTAAGGGCAGTATGTAAAATGCAAATTTGAAACACAACATTTTCCAGTGCGTCTTACATTAGCATTTAATTTTATTTGATGGCAGATAATTAAACAATTAACAATAACAATAAAACAATTCTAAAGGGTTCAAAAATGTTTAGCACCACTCTGATCCATTTATATTATAACTTGCGAGGTCTTATTATATTGATATTCCTTTCAATAAAGCATTAACTTAGCCTACTGAGTAGCCACCTCATATAAGTGTACAGAAAATCACATTGCATATCAGGGTGGTTTTAAAGAGTCTAGACTGTTTGTTCCAGATTTTACAGTGTATTACAACCTCAAAATAGAAACAATTGAGAAAAGCTAGTAAAGAGGTAAAAAATAATAATATTGTGATAGGTGACTGTTAGATTGGTACAAAATTAGCATCCAGTCAATAAGTGATTGAGAAAAGTATTGAAATGGTTAAAAACAACATTTAAAAGAACAATTATAAGGGCTTTGCATATTTCAATGCATGGATGTCTTTGGAAAAGACCTTGAAGGGACCTTTGGGCACACCCCGCTACCATGACAGAACCTGGATTTTGGACTTCTTGCTGATAAAAGTATGGGTCATCTAGATTGATCTAGAAATTGGCACTGCTTCCGGATATGGTTAACATAAGGCTTCTTTTTTCACATTTAAGTTAAAATGACATGTGACTGTAATGTCCGTACTGTAGCGCTTGACAAAGGCTTGCCAAAATAATCCCTTGCCCATTTGCTTATGCCAGTCTTTGAACGATGGTTTCTAATACAGTGCCCATCTGAAAGTCTACATTTTTGACTCCATTTTCAGTTTACCAACACATTCACAATGTTGAAATTCCCATTGTCTTCCATTAACCCAGGAATCTTGCATGGGCCACCAGTTTGGCTTTGTTACATGGACAGGAGTTGAATAACTAATTTTCCGCAGAGTAAAAAAAATAAGTCATGTTTTTGTCCAACTTTATGCAAGAAGAAATAACAGTTTGTATTTTTAAAATAACTGTGCAAAACACACTTGTAGTATACACAAAGAAACTGTGTTTAAAACAGAAGGGCACTAAATGGAGCGTGGATTCACAGCATGGAGTCACTAATTCTGTGAATCATTAGCTTTCAATAGAAACATAATTGTCAAATTCATTAATGCCGTTCTATTCTGTTGTTTTTAATCCAATGCAATCCATGTTACTCATCAGTGATACTTTAGCCACTAGCAGATGGTCTAATGAATGGGACTCAAGTCACTTTTGAGTACTGGTTAATGGGTGTTGATTTGAATAAAAACTATCTGAATTATAACTATTTGAAAAAAAAAATCGATGCATGCAAATAATAAAATCTGACAACATTTACATATGATATACATCTTTTTTTATGAGTTTAGTCTCAGTTGTGCATTTATCTAGGGCTCCAATATTTATCTGTAAATTCTAAATATTAGTTTTTTTTGTCACAAGCAGTCTGCACAATAAATTGCGTATGAAAACATCTCTTGTGATACTTTTCTGTATAGCATACAACCCTCCGTGCCATTCTTAAGGCATGTCATTTTGACAGAAACATGCAGCAAACAGTCTATTGATGTGTCTGGGACCACTGACCTCCCACGAGATTCTTGTTTTTTTTCTGGTGTTTTGTTAAAAAGAATGAAATCGCTGGTTGTCATTGCTTTTTAGCCTCAATGCCGACCATGTGTGTCCATCTGCCTGGCTGGAGACTGAGCAAAATTGCTACGCGCAGTAATAGACTCGCCTGTATAGGAACAGACACACAATGAATGTTGTTGTAATTTCCTCTGTCATGAGGCAATGGATGCCCATGTGCGTATTTTTTCTCCCCCTTTCCTTTTCTCTGCTTGTTGCTTCATGCACAGGGAGCAATTTACATGGCAACATTAATGTAACTGTCATGTTCCATCCAAGAGCAGCCAGGCAGAACTGCTGCGAGACAGAAGTGCAAGTATTGATGCTTGTAGTACCCCGGAGATCAGGGCATGATACAAAGTTAATGAAATTAAGTAAAGAATTTCCCTCATTTGCTACTAGAGAGTGAGACAGAAAGGAAAAGCGGATAGATAGTGAGATGGTGTGAAGTATTTTAATAAGTGTTGGGGAGAAATAAATGATAAAACATGGAGAAAGCCATTTGTGTGAGTCATTTGTATCTGGTGGCGATTTGAAGAGAGAGGTCTGTTGGAGATATGAATCGGTAATGAAATATACACATTCAGTGAGCACGTCGCCTGCAGCATCAGCTTTGTACCTCAGGAGACACTCAATAAGCACATTGTTCACACCAGATGTGAGACATTATTTGGTCAGTAGCTGGCTTGATTGAAGTGCTGCTTTTCCTCCTTTGTGACCGATGAAAAGGAGTTCATTTCTTCCTGGCTGCTAATGTCGATATGCATTGGCCCAGGAGAGATCTGAAACACGAGAGCCATCAACAGATATCATATTCTCTTTTTCCTCTAGACATTGTCCATTATATCACCATTTTATTTGCTGTATGTAATGACACGTCTTCAATTGCAGTCACCCAGTTTTATGATAACTTTTCTTTAACAATTTCAATTTAAGTATGAACAGCATATTCTTTTTTAGCTGGGAAAATGTGCTAGTATCAATCAAAATATCAATCTAAAATGTTATATGATCACTGTAGCCTGATCTGGCAAATCATTGAAACCACTTAGACTGACTAACATTGATTATCTCATTAAAATAACACATTAGGTTGTGGGATATATTAGACTTGATGGACAATTTGATCTCATAGTGGATTTGTTGGATGTGGGAGAAATGTTCAGGAGGAAGTATCTGAGCAAAAGTCAAATCGCTATGGCTTGATGACTTGATTGGAGCATCTCCTAAACTAGTGGTTTCCAAAGCTGGAGGCACGCCCCCTGGGGGTTCAGCAAAACAAATGAATGCGTCACTGATTAAGTGCAATTTTTACAGAATGATTGTTCGGGTTGTAGTTTTTTTCTCTAAAGGAGCTGGTTAAGTTTAAACGCCAACTTTGTGAGAGGCAATTTTGAGAAAATATGTTAAAAGCAAAGAATGTTGCTTCATCTTCACCTTTGGTTCAACTATCCTAATGAGCTTACAGAAATGTTGAAGGCTGGTTGCAGGAGGAATTTGTCCCAACACAGTGCATTAACTATTGCTAAATACATCAGACCTGTACCTCGGAGCAATGGAAGAAGACCATCTGGTCCAATTAGTCCTATTTTCTTTTCCATCCCATGGACGTTCGACTGCGTGTGAAGCATTTACCTGGAGAACTGATCCCTCATTTAATGAATGTTACTCTGTTGCCTGCAATTTCCATCAGGACAAAACTTTTTCATCCAGAGAGTTATTTTGGAATGTGTATCTATAATTGAAATGCAATACACATGTAGTATGTACATATATGTACATATGACACGCTCAGCTCCATTTTAGAATACAAGTCTGAACAAATGGACACAAGCAGAGCGGATTTGTGCAGTTGAAAAGCTTTAACACTCACTGATTCAGAGAATGCATCCACAATGGGTTATTGATTTTATTTATTAATTTAGTTATTACCTTAATTAATTAAAGTATAATGTCCATAGCACACTCATCAGTTAGGGCCATTAGAGGAAGTCTTAAAAATGTGGTCAAAATTCATGATCTATGTACATTGTGACTTGACAATAACACCTAAGGGTTACACCCTTTTTGATCACATGGGCAGAAAAATTCACACCATATGGCTTTTCCATTCTAACAAAATATCTGATATAAAAATACTAAAACAAGAGGTTAAACTTAAAGAATTATGTATTAGACCATTTATTTAATTTTCTGTTTCTTTTGTTGTCTTCCTATTTGTATGTTGATCTTGGATGTTCCAACATTCCCCAACGGGAAGTAGTAAAGTGTAATTTCTTATCATTAAGTTCTTCAAAATACAGTTTAAGCAAACATAGTTGTTAACCATATGTGTCAGCTAACCCCAAGCAGTATTTTTTCCAATAACCACAGCCGATAATAAATCTGCTACAATATTCTACACAAGTAGTCATCTAAATTCCATAAATTCCAAATGTGTTCAATATGCTCTATGTTATTTAGTTCCAGTGAATACATTTATACATAAATGCAGTGGAACCAGAGCTGTAAAATTTTCATTAATTTGAGCATCACATTCAAAGGTACAAATCACACTGTAAAATATCACACACACACACACACACAAACACACCTTGTAACCATGTTTTTGAGTGGATATTTTTCTACAGACATAATTATTACTGTAGCTAATAATACTACACACCCCTAAACTATGGTTAGATTCATTTGAGGTAGACACTTTATTGCACAAGAGGTAGACACTTAATTGCATTGTTGTTGTTGTTGTTGTTGTTGTTGTTGTTGTTGTTTTCCTTTGGCCAAGTGTACATTTTTTATGTTCTGTTCATTAATGAGTTCTTTTTTCAGTTGGAATGACAGCATTATCGATTCTAAAATGCGCACACACGGACCAGCTTTTGCAAATATGCCCAGAGTTGTCACACTGATGGATGATGGATCTTCTCAGCAAGAGATGATGTACTACATTACACTCTGGAAACTTCTTCCATCACACATGCAGATAAAAAGAAAGAGCTGATAGACTTCATGAGAGATGTTCAAAACGTAAACAATATGACAATGAACAGAATTAAACAGTTCATTAATTCCCCAGTCTTTGTTCCAAGCTAACTGTTTACACCATGTAATAGCTCTTGTTGACTGGCGCAAAAATGAGATTAATTAATGCCTGGCTGCGATCCAAATCAAAATTGTGGCAAGCAATTTAGATCAGGCTGTGCAATGATTATGAATTAATGAAGAGAGGGCATTAATGAAAGATTAATAGCTAAATGAGTTGCTGCCATGGCTTCTGGTACAATATGGCTGGGAGAAACAGTGAGGCCCTACCAAGCAAGCCCAACCATGACCAAGTGATTTCCCTTCACATTAGCAACCACAGATCAACAACCATTGACAGGCGAGATGACAAGAAGACATAGGAAGGGCAAGACCACAGAGGTCAAAACAGGTGATGCCTCAAACCACCTGCCGGACCAAATGTCACATTTGAGACAGAATGAGGGATTCACAAAAGCATACATGCTTTCATTCATAAAAGACCTATTTTTACATATTCTGCCTGGAAATGGACCAGGCAGAGGCATGGATGTAATGCTTGTTGGTGGCTCAAATGTCCTCTCTATTGAAGATCTGTCTTAACTGGATTAACCAGAGCCTGATTGTCTTGTGAGCATTCTCCAGTTAAATCACTGCATCACTACTGCCTACTAATAGCTAGGTCAGAATGGCCAAAATAGAGGGAAATTCGTCAAAACAACCGTCCTGCTTCTCTCCAATCAGGTCCCCCATACCAAAAGGTAGCATTGCGTATAAGCCACTTCCCTTAAAGGCATTAAAAAAATGTTTTCCTTGCTTGTGTGTTTCTGAGTTAATCATCACAGCCACCACTGCATCATCCCTTCTATTTCGCATTAATGCCACACTCCCTCCATCTCCCTCCTGAAAAGTAGGTACACTTAGGCCACTTTATGTGAGACTACAAGGTCTTGTCCCTTTCCTCGAAACAGAGAAATAGTTTCTGCACACACATATACAGAACAACAATGCTCCTCAGGGTGGCAGATGTATGTATGTATCTCTGAGTGAACTGAACCCTTCAATTGCTGTCTAATCCTTGAAAGCTCTTAAAAAAGTCACTGGAGGGAAATGTAACATGTGCAGATTCACAGGAGAGACAAAATGGAAAATGTTACAATGGAACTTTTCTTTTTAAAAACAGACCAACATGAAGGCAGGAAAGTTGACAATATATCCACCATAAAAATAGTTAAACATTAACTATTATTTGTTAAACGTTAACTATTTACTTTGTTATGATACATGTAATTCCTTATAGCAATCACGTAACACTGTGAATTAATAGACAATCAGGACTGTGATCGTTATCCACAATTCAGGGCAAGTTTGATGTACTTCTATAGCACTTTTTAAAATGAGGTATTGTCTCAAAGCAGCTTTACAATTTTTTATTATCTTCTATTATCTAAAGCAAATCCTAAATTGATCAAGCCTAGGGCAACAGTGGAAGATGCTAAATATAAGGAAGAAAATACTTCTAAAGTAGATACATTTTAATTCAATTAATATCAACAGAGAGAATATGTATTCTATATATATGTTGACAAATATTGCAGAATAATATTCTAAGTATCTCATCTTGGGCACTCACTCCCAAGTGCAATATACCTATATGGCATAGTATATGGGTATACCCATGTATAACCTCTGAGTTTCTCAAAGCTTTTCTAAACTTATGCCCATCTTAATTGATAGACAGTGTGTTCATTGTGATTCTTGGGCAACAACTTAACAATGAGCATTATGCTGTAATGATTCTCCGCTCACTCCAAACTCATCTTCCAATACCATCATTATGATTTATTATTAATTTTTGTAGTAAAATAATTAGTAGTAGTAAATCAAGAAGGCAAATGTATTTATATAGCACTTTTTACAATTTAGCTTTGTATAATCTAGGCTAAGCAAGGTGAAAGTGGCACTGAAAAGGAAGAACTCCCTAAATGTTATAAGGAAGGAACCTTGGGAGGACCAAGACTCAAAAAGGACCCAACCTTATTAGGCAGCCTAGATGTTACCTAAATTAAAAGATAAACACAAATAAAGAAAATCTAATATTTAAAATAAAACAGAATAATATATACTATGATACATTAATACAGAATACAATATTATGAAGAGTATAATAAATACAGAATGCAAAGTTATAGCATTCAAGACGATTGTACATATAAATGAAATACTGAATAAAATAACATAGAGAATATGCTTATTATTATAAACACTGTAGGATCGCTGTCACTGTATGATTTTGTGTCTAACAGCGTTTGTGTACAAATATTTGTTGGCATGTTATGCTTAGTCAACCGGTAGATGGAGGGAGTTATTGCTCTCTGAAGTGGTCCAAGGATATTGCACCAAGGAGTACCAAGGATTGGAACTGAGTCTGGAAGAACATCTTGTTTGTGGACTGACACCAGAAGAAGAGTTCACAGAGAAAACAGAACATGTAGTTAGTTAAAAGGACAGAGCCTGTGTTGACCTAAAAATGACCTAATATGGAATTGCAATTGTTTATAAATGTGTCCATACGTGATTGCGAACACTCCTTGTGTGTTCAACATTTCGCTTATAGCAGAAGCTGTAAATGAAGAAGGCCGTGAAATCTTTTTTCATAATCATCTATGCAGTCACTATTCATTTGGTAGGTCTCTTCGGAAAAATAGTAATTTTGAGTTTGTGCATTAGGAGCCAAGCATTACACTGTATAATTTATTTGACAGCAACTGAGCTAGATGCTGAGCTATTTAAATAGGCTGTGGTCACTCTCAAACAACTGTGACCTTACTTTCCTGTGGACAGTGTTTATTAAAGTTGCATATCTCTTTTGTTAAAGTTAGCATTCTAATTTAGTTATTCTTAATAAAGTAAGAACAATCCCAGTATAATCATAGTAACTGCTTTAGTTTCACCAATACGTGCCTGTAGGTGATCCTTTATGAAACAGACATCATTTTATTTCTTATCCAAGCAAAATATGCATTACAGTGCATACAAGATACATAATAGTTTGAAAAATATTTTAGAGATACTCCTATGCTTTATTTATTCAGCTTTTACTTACTGTGCTTTATCTCCTGTTATTGTTAAGTCTCTTGAATGAATCATACTGAGCAATGGTTCAACTGGTTCAGACTAAAAGGAAGACATGGATCCTATTGCTTTAATCAAGATTACAAAATGTGATGAATTTTATTAATAGGCATTATAATTAACAAAGTTTGGATGATTGTGTGCAATTGAGAGCAAGTTTGTGGTTTTCCATTGGAAAGAAAAAGTTTTCCAGATTGCACAATAATGCTGGTATGGATGCTACTATAGCACATGAAACTCAAATTGTTTGCACAGTCGTTGTTAAAGTAGGAAAAGCAAAGTTATTACATAATTTCCAAAAAAATATATCTAATGATAAGCCCAGACCTTTGCTAGTAGTACTGTATTTCAGTTATTAAATAAATCTATTTTGGCGCCAACATTATCTAAATAATTGATTAATAATAAATAATTTTAGTATTGAGCAAAACAGATTATAGTCAGGGTTAGATTTACGCACCAAATAACCAAAATACCTTAAGAAACACATCTTAAATGTATTACTGCAATAGAGGCTCAGCTTTGCCAAAGTGCCATTGGAGGCTCTGAAGCAAGGCTTTTCAAACATTTAAATCAATTGTATATCACACTTATGAGTTTGTTTAGCAGATTCCCTTATCCAGAGCGGCTTACAGTTAATACAGTCTTACAATCCAAGCAATTGTGGGTTAAGGGCTTTGCTCAGGGAGCCAACTGTGGCAGAGGTGGGATTTAAGCCCTGGACCTTCTGGTCCTTAGTCCAGTACCTTTAACCACTAGGCCACCACAGTTCACTCTTTATAAAAACGTCTGCTAAATGCTGTAAATGTCAATGCTGTAAATGTAAATGCTTGTCCATATGAAACTGCAGAATGAAAATTGCACCAGTAATATTTTTTAAGTTCACAAAGTAACAAAAGCATTGTAAGATCTTACGCTACATTACTCCTCGGTCAGATTGTCATGCTGCATTCCCGCTGGGCTCAGCACACACTTATGTTTAATTAAAACTGGCTAGTGACTTCGACAAGATGTCAACGACTGTCACAAGTCTTTTAGTTTCCTTGCGTCTGCTTAAAGACGCATGTTGATTATCCCATCTGCATTCACTTCTGTTCCATTTAACAATTTTAATTGTTGCCTCTTACTCCATCTTACTCTCGAGGCCTAAAGGCATCATGTTTCAGTCACAGTCGTTACTTAAGTGATGAAAGCCTTCAAGATTCTCCTGCAATTCCTTCACAGAACAGAGTGAACCATGTATTAGGATGCATGAGCCACTAATTACTGATTAGCATCGTGGCATAAAACATCCGAGCCTTTCTATCGGCCCCTGTAATTTCTCCCACATTTGATAAACGGCACAGAACATCATCTACACAAATGGTTATATGTACCCGAGTTGAGTCTGCGCCTGCGCACAGGCGTGCTCGTTTCAAAGATCAGAAAAAAGGAGATCTCTTAAGGGTTGCTTTGAACACTTTGCTTAAAATGAAATCTCGATGATTCATTCGATGATTTATTCATCATTAAGCCTAATAAACAAAGCTGTGTGTTCCTCTAAGCGCAAGACACATTGACACTTTGGCAGATCTCGCATCTAAAGCTGGGGAATAATGAAATAAGTGAGTAAGGAGCATGATTACCAAGAACCCTTGGTCTGTCTCTTTTGGAGTGCACCCATCCGATCGGCTAATTAACTCCACTACTTGCGCAACAAAGTGCCGTCTCCCCTCCAAAGCTGTTCTGCCACACTGCGCTGACTGAAACGTGTTATGAGCATTTCTAATGTAAATTGAATTTGAAGGTGTGATGCATTTTGTTAAATAGCTCCGCGTTCAGAGAGCGCGCCCGGGTATTTTACCTTTTAATATGGAAATAAAGAGATAATTGTGCATGCTGGGGAGAAAATGGCATATTAGCATGCATAATTTTGCGTGTTGTGTGTGAAAGATGTCAGTAGCTGCTAGAAGAATGGAGTAAAGATAAAGGACAAGATGAATAGCAGGGGATTTTGTATGGCATTCGTAATATCAGATGTACAAATAAACAAAACTATGATGAAGAATTCAGCACAGTTAAGACTTCACCGAGGGATAGTGCATGTTGATTCTCATACCACATACTGTAAAATGCCAGGCTAATAAAAAGTGACAGAACACACACCCTCATTCAGGTGGGAGTCATTCCATTTTGTCTTTAGACTCCAGTCTGCTTTCAGCTAGCACCAGGTAAAGCTTCTGCAAATTATAGCCTGAGGGCAGGGCCCTTTTTACCCAGTGTTCAATGCTGTTTGAAGCTGCCTCCTCTGCCAAATTGTCAGTGTTGGATTTGTTTTGGCCATTAATTCATTGATATCACCTGTATTCCAATGCCATTAACATGAAACATTGATTCCATCTGACATCGACCATCTGTTCTAACTAGAGACAGACCATAGTAGTTTAAAGAGCCTTATGGTCATGATTGAAGCCTATTGTTTGTTCTTTTTGTTGCACGCTGACAGACGGTCAATTCCAGTTTATGTTAGGATATTTTATTCATCTCTCATCATCTCACAGTTTAAATGTTCATGGGTGTCGTGCTAACAAGGTTACGACTTTTTGTTTGAGAGCAAAGACGCTAAGTGATCTTGTCATGTTTGTGTTTCTGGTTGTTCACATGTCTCACCCTGCTCTGTAAATCTGCATTTCCAGCTCAAATGCTAAATAAAAATTTATAATTCATATATTTGGCCTACTTTTCAGTTTTTTCAAAAACCCTTGACAATTGAAGGTCGGACGACGCTCTTCAGAAGTGTGCATGTCGGGATCTCGGGAAGTCAGTAGCACAATATTTTTGCCTTGCTTCAGGACCATGATTTTTTTTTTTTTTTGCTTAAATGTTATTGTTGTGTATTGATCTGAATGAATTGCACAATAAGGCTATATAGTTTATAGACGTTCTGATTAACATATAATTACCTATATTATAATTATTAAGAAATATAATCTGTATGTCAGATAAAATTTTACTCCTGTCTGGTACATGTATATATACATGTGTTTGTGCTTATTGATATACATCCATGCCTTCTGTGTGTGTGTGTGTGTGTGTGTGTGTGTGTGTGTGTGTGTCTGTGTGTGTGTGTGTGTGTGTGTGTGTGTGTGTGT